>JACM01066440.1:0-31195 GCA_000787095.1 Periophthalmodon schlosseri | reverse complement strand
ACAACATTATAACATAGATTTTAAAAACAGCGTAAACCGGGCCCTTTAAATTATGTTCTAATATGTCGCTAAATACCTAAAACAATCCAAAGGCAAGACAAGGCAATATGCAAAATAATTGACGTCATGCAATTAGTGTTGATTGAGTGGCTGGTGTAATTAAGATGCTTGAACATAAAAAAAATCATACTGACGTGATGTCTGGACAGGGCGCTCAAGTGCACTGACTACCTTGTTTGACACCTTTTGATTCACAGTCCATTAACAAAGTCACCAGCCTTTGTAGTGGTATAACTTTTGAAACTGTTTAAGTAGATACTTCAGGGTGGCCGGACCACTTCCTCTGCTGTCCTAAGCTAAACCTATGTCCTGAAAACATATCACATCTTCTGATAAATCTTGTTTTTTCTGGCAAAGGCATTAGCCAATTTCTCTCTTTGTACATTGAGTCAAACAAGGTTCTTTGTGTTATTTTTGGAATTCTTTGCTAATTTGCACACCATTTTACATATAGAGAGACAAATCCCCTCTTGTAGCAATTACCCTGGATGTAGCTCCTCAATTGCTTTTGGATTCAGAACCTATTTTGAATTGGATTTGTTCTGTACATATAGTTCCAAGCAGCAGCGGAACAAAACATACACCATAGACATTTAAATGTCTGGTAAGTTTCCTGTCCCAGAAATAGCAATAACATAACAAATACTACTATATTGGTGCTGCCGTAGTGTCATTCACTTCATTTTTCAAAGATCTCTTGAAACTCCAATGTTTTGCACAAAATGGTTGTGGTTAAGAGAACTGGAATATTTATTTGGCTCAAATAAATAAAGCGCCTTTATTATTTTCATTTTTAAAGGGAAGCAGATGAGAGATTCACGGTTTCCAGATAGCTAGAGATGTCACTATAAATCTTTACACATGTACAAAAGTGGAAAATGGTTTGACCCCTTACCAGCAGCCCTCAAAGAGACACTTATGAAACTTTAGTGTGGTTTTGGCTGCGCACATACATGCCGTTCAAGACATTTATTACATAGTGGGAGATCGCACACACTATGGCCATAGTTCATCCCTTATAGGTGCTGAGGGTTGATAAAATTACTGCTGTGCAAAGGAACAGTGGGTTTCCAAAACAACATGTACACCTGTATTTGATCTGGGCCAAAAGGATGATGTCATGAAAAATATATCAAAGCAAAACACTCTTCCAAAAGACTTGTTTTTGTTAAGCTACTGTTGAGTGCATATCTTTCTCTAAGATTAATTAAGCCTGAGAGAGGAAAAATATGCTTTCAATTTGATAAAAGGAAATACTTAAATTAGGAAATACACTTGAACGATTTGTCATGATAAAAAGTTTGGGCTATTTATTCACAAAAACTATGTAACTTTTCTAGTGGAGGGTTTGCAGCCATGCTTGTCTCCATGGAGATATATTGCTTTGCCTGGAATGTTCCACAGTGTGACATCAAACATACCGTACTTAATAAATTCAAGATAGATTAATGTAATGCCGTACTGAGGAACATTAAAAGAAAAGTAACAACATCTCTATGCAGATGATGGACCCTCCACAAGAAAAGTCACATAAAGCACAAACACATTTCTGGTGTTTCAGTTCACATAATGACGCATACGATTATAAGGTCTGTAGCCTAGGGGCAGGGTTGCCAGGTCCATGGTTTTCCTGCGGAATTGGGTAGCTTTTTGAGAGCTGCGGGTGAAAAATATTGTGGGTATTGCGGGTTTGGCCAGAGCTATTTTCCGCGAAAAATGTATTGATTTTAGAATAATCCTATTGAAAGTCCTGAATTTCAGTGAGAAATCTTCAGAGCTTCTATTTGTGCGTGAGAGAGGGGAGGGGACAGGTCTGTGTTACTGGAGGAGTGCTACTTTCATAAATACAGTGGAAAATCCAGCTGCACCGTACGTTCCGCGGGTTTTGGGCAATTTTTCTGGCGCTCTTGAGCGGGTTGGGTCGCTGAAGCCTGGCAACCCTGCCTAGGTGTGAGCAGAGACAGCAGAGGATGGCTGGTTAGATGCAGTGGTGTCATTGTGTCAGGTTGTAGAGAAAACTTACTGTACATAAACAAGATGAAAGCCGCTATGACTATCTATATATACTCCACTTTGGGCTGACCTGACCTGCATGTTTTGAAAGGAAAGGAGCAAGCTGTCACCCATAGACACGGGGATAATCTGCAGACTCCACATAAAAACAACCACTTGGTCCAGAAATACAACCCACGACCTTCTTGCTGGGGGGCAAGAATTTTAACCACTGTACCACAAAAAGGAAGGGCTAAAAGGAGTCTCCAATTTGTACAATATTTAATCTTTGTTGTCCATCTAATGTATAACATTTTTACACATACTTGACAGGTTATCCCAAGATTTTAAAAAGTCATAGCTTTACGATGTATTGATGGAAAAAGTAAAGATTCTTGGACTTCACCATGGCCCAGAGAGTTACTCATAAAAGTCTAACTTAAAGTGATGACAAGATACTTTTTACTAGAAATGGATAGTGCTGTATGTCAATAGTGCTGTGTTTTTCTTCACTCAAGTATCACAGGAACTAATAAATCACCATGGCAGCCAGAGCTAAGGGCACTTGTGTTAACTGCGTATATTTTTGTCTTTCTTGTGTCTATAAAAAGCCCAACAAGCAAAGAAAACAGTCTGTAATGATTATGCTGGAGATTTCCTGAGGACAAAAGCCAACCATAACAATACTATTATCTCAAGTAGTTGTCTGATTGGAGAGGGGGGTCATGTAAAAACAAAACTGGAATAAAGACACAAATATTTTGGAGTTTTATTTGAAAAGTCCAACCAAGGACATGGTTTGGGCTAAAATGGTAAGGATATGGTTTCAATGTCAACAAAATAGCAGCGATTTTCAACTGACGACAAGATCTGGGCCTATGGGGAGTTAGAAGTGTCAAGTATAAGGCCTTCACCGAGTTTATGGTTTTATTCAAAAATGTCACGCAATGTTGCATGAAAGAGGTCCACAAAAATGTCCTGCGAAGTGTGCCAAACGGTCTCGTCAGTGAGATCGGATACGCATCTAAAAACAGAATGGAATATTTTCGGCCACAAGAATGATAAAGCCTTATAGATCGGTTCCATTGTTTACACATTACTTTGTCTTGGCTGATAGGAGTTTCCGAAGAGCCAGAAGTTGAAAACATTATCTATATTTTGACATGCTAATGAAATTCTTGCATTGAGACCTCTCTATTCATGACGGGCAAAAAGGGGGAATTATTTTGACTTGGGAGACAGCAGTGCATGGGTCAGTCAAGTCTCATCAGTGGAGGTTTGTGGGTTCTGCGATGTAGAGACAAAACTCCAAATGGTTTCATATATCGGAGCTGTTTTTGTGCAACAATTTTAAAGAATCAGGAAAACCAAAACTGTCTGAAAATGATCCAAGGAAGAGGATCTGTGGAGGCATTGGGTTTGTCAAAATATTAGGCCAAAGGTTATAGAGAACCTCAATTTGCTCATTTCATTGGTGGAGCCTATCTTTGTTGGTAATACATGTATTTCATTGGTAATATATGTAGATACCGTAACATGTCACATAGCTAGCATAGACATAAACAGAATAATTTTGTGGCACTTGCATTCAGCTAGGTCAATTTAGAGTTTGATTTTAGCTTACAAAGTCAAGTCAATACTTGTAAAATGGAGGAAGTCAAACAGAAACCCACAATAACAGGAGAACTAGCATACTCCAGATATCGCACCCACTTTATTTTATGATTTAATGTACCAGTTTTCTGAGAGGCCGGAAAGCTCTGCCACAGAACGCCCCTCCTTGATGTTGGAAAAAATCATGGCATTTTCATCATTCATCAGTCATTTGGATATGGTGTCACTGAAATCTTATAAAACTTATAACCAGGGGTGGAAAGTAAATACTCACATACTATAATGAGCAGATTTTTTGGGTAATTGTACTTTTTTGAGAAGATTTTCAAACCTGTACTCGTTCTTGTAATTTAGTAATTCAAAACTTGTACTTAATAACATTTAATTTGTTACATACCAATTACCACTTGTCTCAATCCATGGCTGTCTCACTTTTGTCTCTGCTCATTTCTATAGTAGTACTTTGAGCAGTATTTTTTTATGTGTATCATTTTTTATAGCACTTTTCCACCTTCAAGGCACTCAAAGCGCTTTACATCAAGGAACCACCCATTCACAAACACATTCATACACTTGAATGCAGACACTGGGGGCAAGGTGAGTTAAGGGTCTTGCCCAAGGACACAACAACAGCATTCATCTGTGGGAGCTGGAATTGCACTGCCAGTGGGTCAGTGGACCTGACCGCTCTACCAGTGATGTTTATGTCAAGAGCGCCAACCTTTGAATCAGCGGACAAACACTGAGTTCTACCAACTGAGATACTGCCGCCCCTGTACTTACCTAAGTTCAATTTTGGCAGGAGTACTTTTAATTAAGTATATTATTAGCCCCATAACTGTACTTTTTCTGGAGTAAAACAGTTCCCATACTCTGTCCACCACAGACTCTAACACAGTCTGTGTCTTGCAGTTACCAGAGCTTACCTTGAATGCTCTACATGTGTATTACCAAGCCCACCATGCTATTACGTATTAGCATTAATCACCCCTAGCTTTAAGTAAATTAGCATACATTTTAATGAGATAACTTCAGAGGCTGCGTCTCCTAGAACATCTAGTCTGTTCAACATGTGTTGCCATTAAAAAACAACTTACAGTACCTTCAGAACATAACAGAGTGTAATCAGTTTCATCTGACTGAGTAAACGCATGTACTGCAGAGGGCCATTTCAAAGTACTTTTATACTGCACAGATGGCTGGCTTTATAAAATATCTCTATTTTGGAGGGAGTGTGTGGGCTGGAGCATTGCTAAACGGGCCCCGGTGAAGTCAGAGGGGTAAAGCTCTCTCTCCACCCCAGTCACTTTGAATGAATTTCCCCCATAACTCTAATTCACACAAACAAGCTACAATCAGAGACAGGCCGCTGGAAGCCAGGAGAGTAACATCTGTCCCGCACCTCCCACAATCAAAACAAAAGTCTCCGCACTGACACAAGTGTTTGTAGTTTGGGATAAAGATGACTGCAAAATTATTTACTTAGTTTGATATTTTATCATTTGCCGGTGTTATATTTATAAGACATTACAATAGCCAAGCAGTGGATACAAATAATGCCACCTGCTTGTCTCCATGGAGATGTAATGGATTTGCCTTGAACGTTCCACAGGCCTGTCACGATTGAAGTGATAACTTCTTTGACTCATTACAGATGCAAACTAAGTACTAAAGTGTTTCATTCTGCTGTTTATTTATTGCAGCTCATGACTTTTAAACAATATTGTAGATTTAGAACAGTCTGTGGTTTAATGTGCTCTTGGGTTATTGTGTCAGTGGCATGAATTTGTTTCAATATTATCGTTTATGTCTATATTTACTTCAACAATATATCGTCCTTCAAAATTTGTTGTCGTAACAGGCCTAACGTTACATAGTACAAAAACGGATCCATCTTGCAATTATTAAACTGCTGGTAGTATTTTATTGCTCAAAAATACATGCATCTCTCCACAGATATGACCTGTAACTTTGGCCTGGTGTTGTGCTGCTTGTCTCCATAGGGATAAATAGGTTTAATGCCATAGTCTGAAACATCAGTAATATATTAGTGAAGACAAGCACATGGCGGACCACTAAACTGTACTAGCAGTAGTATCTTGTCGCAGGTAAACGTGTAGTATTTTTGACAAATGAGGCAACTTCTGTTTGATTACCCACCTTACTCTAATTCATTTCTTTGTAAAATAACACTAAAGAGATACATATTATAAATAAGTAACATAGTTTGGATGTTTTTGAACCACGACCACCATCATAAGTCAATAGAGGAAGCGTGAGTCAAGTCATTTCAGTCTGTGGGTACGACCTGCAGGGGGTAAACGCACCACTAACAAATATCATACATCTCTCCAACTCCACCACATGTTTAAATGGTTTGGCCCACAAAAAACTAAACTTGTGTTGGGGTTTTGAATATGTTTGTAACAGTCGGTGACATTCATTTCGACTGAGAGAGTGCCGTTCTCACAAATCTGCAATCCAGCTCAGAATGTTGTCTAGATGCCACTGTTTCTCCACTTCGCAGCCAGACTGAGTACACACTTGTCTATGAATGGTGAAGAATAATGTTTTGCACACATTTCAGACAAATTATTAAAACGACCTTTGTTTACTGGTATTCTTGCCGTGACCCGGAACTACGTGATTTGCTCGATGGAATGTAAATTTATAAGGCTGCGTATCAGTGATGTGACACCTAATGAAGGCAAGAATATTTGACCAAAACTGTTATGCCAAGCTTTCTATTATGTATCCATTAAACAAGCTTCATTCATTGTGGGACATGCTGTGGATGAGTGTAATATTACTCTATTTCCCATTGATTTTAATATTCCCATTAGCAGCTGTGGATGACTTCACATAGAGAAAGTACACACTGCAGTGGTCTGTTGGTTGATTATTGTTAGGCTATACTAATTAAGTCATTAATTAGTTTGCATGTCGTTGAACTATTCTTGTAAAGCTCTTTGAGACAACTGTTGTTATTTTGGACCATAAATCAAGAACTTAAAGGCGCATTATGTAACTTTTGTGTGTATCTGTGGAAAGGGGAGCCCACTCATAGTAATAATGCATGATTTCAAGCAATAACACCTGGTAATTTAAAAATGTTTTTAAAAGTTTAATGGCATACTGTGAAACATTCCAGGTTTAGCAATAGTATCTCGATGGAAAGAAACAAGCGGTGAACCTCCCGACCGGAAAAGTTACGCAATAGACCTTTAATTGAACATTGCTGAGGACAATTACTTCAAAATCAGACGTACAATGGTAGAATAATGATAGGAAGAAAAACATTGACTAAGCCTGGTCCCAAACAGCTGGGATATAATGTACCTTGAATGGGTGAGGAATAAATCATATCATCATCGTGTTTCCTTGCTGTGAAGGCCTCTGCTCAGTTGAAATATCAGGTGCTGAAACTGTTGATCCCAGGTGTCATGAGCGATAAACTGAGCCAAAAATATATGATATTTATTGGCCCCTACAGAACAAAACTACACAGAGAAACATGCTAGACTATTCAACAAGTCAAGAGATCCCTGTGTGTTTATGACTTATTATCAAGGCTCTCACCCAATTTGGACGTCTAAAACAATCGTTTTGACACAGCATAGATATTTATTATATGTATTGTTTGGCACAAGCTGACAGACCAGAGTTTGAGGTCAAATCAGGAAAACCAATGGTGATTGTTATTGTATCTATAATGTTATAACATATTTCTTTCATAATGGTATTTACACTGTTGTTTCAAGTTAACTTTAGACAGAAACATGATATAGTGACCAGTGATTTAGATTATTTAAAAAAAAAAAACTAAACTAAAAATGACCATTACTTGTATTGTTTGGCAAAGGCTGCGGATCAATGTTTGCGGCCAAATCAGACAAATAAACCAACTATGACTCCATCTATGAGTCTCATTGTAACATATTTAACAACATCAATTTCTCAGCTGAAAAATGATCTAGTGTGCACCGATATAAATCATCTTCAAATACAAACCTAAAAACTAAAAGGTTACCTTGGTCCGAGCTCGTCCTCGCACCTCCAGGTGAACTCTCCGAAGCTCTCGTAGCGCTGATTGTAGTGGTAGAGCACCCGGTGCAGAGTCGGTGCCCCCAGGTCCATCAGGGTGTTGTAGGCCGTCTGCTGCTCCTTTCCACTGGTGTAGCCATTAAACAGGTTGTAGATCTTATCGGCTATTTCTAAAGATCAGACACAGACGAACAAGAAGTAAGTACTAAATAGGATACAGACCAAATTTAATTAAGTAGAGTTCAATTAGAAGTAGCCTATAACTAAATGAAAAGTCCCTCAAATCAGAATTAAAGGTGTGGTACTTTATTCTTGTAAATGAGTACATTTAGTTTCTTCTCCCATTAGTGTTGTAAAAGCAGTAATATAAACATATGTGTGCGCTCTGCATTTAATATTGAAATATTTTATTGCTCCCTACATTGCTGGACTGGCTGAGCATTGGCGGTCCACCCTGCTTCACTTCAGTGTTAAACAAGCCGCTCTCATGCTGTACACACACATGGACATCCATGCGTGTGAATACTAACAATGTGTGGGTGTAGATCTTATCACACGCAGACATCAGGAACAGACAAACAAGAATGTAATACTAAACAGTACACCTACAACAGGCCAAATGAAATCATAATAAAGTTCAAGTAAAATTCAAATACAACAAATTTAAAAAGTCCCTCAAGTGAAAATTACGTAATGCAGCTTTAATGTAACCCATCATTGCTTATACTGTGAGTAGGTTGGTAAGTTATAGTGCCCACTTTCTAAGATGAATAATACAGATGGCATTTTACATGCAACCCTGGATATTAAAAATGGTGAAAAAGAAATAAATCAACAATAAAATAATGGAAGGAATCTGTGGTCGGAGTGACGAATGCTCACTGGCTAACATGCCTCATCAGGTCAGGAATGTATCCACCTGCTTTGGCTGTTAGCACTAATAAAGTGTGCTCTGAAGTGGAAGTATCAAATTTTACACCAGCGCTCATGTATTCCAGGCATTAAAACCAAATGCCCGGGAGCATCACTCTTTACTGTCTGGAGCAGGGCTAGTGGCGCACATTGCAACAACATTCACTTTAATCGTGGGATATTCTTTTACAGTGTACAATTTGCATATTACCAGGCGATGTGGGACAGACATGTTTTATTATAGCAGTGGACGATTACCTTTATTGGAGTGCTTTAAGGAAAGACGGAAAAAATGCCCAGCCATACTTTCAAGTAAAAGTGGAAGCTCTGTGCATTAGATCCAAATAAACAGTGTTTAAAAGGTTTCAGTACAATATTTCACTCCTGTGAAATATGCACCTGCAGGGAAAAATTCAAGGTGCACCATGTAACCTTTCTGGCAAGGGCCCACCACGTGTTAATCTCCATAGAAATGTAATTGCTCTACCTTGAAAGTTCAACAGTATGACATCTCTATGGAGACAAGCAGGTATCACCACCAAGCACAAGTCAAATCTGTGGAGAGGTGACCACTCACAGTAAGAATGCATGTTTTTCAAAGATTTAACAATAAAAATGCCTGTAGTTGAATAAATGCAATATAGATACACTTAATTCCATACTGTGGAATATTACAGACCTTGATGGAGACAAGCAGGTGGCAGACCCTCCACCAGTTTGCGAGTGTGAGCTCACTAACGTAATGTTATTCTAATCATATTCACTCAAGAGCAGGACCTTTTTCTTTTCTCAAATTTTGAAGCATTTAACACTTTCAAGGTCAATATAAAGACCACTGTGATGGTTTGCACAATTTGTCTGGCATAGTTTTGTGTGTGTGTGTGTTTTGCTCATCAAGAAAATAAACTGAATAACCCATTCCCTCCTAACAGACAGCTAAACTAAAGACTTAATGAATATGAGAAAAAAATACTGCATGTGTTGAATATAATACTCTGAACGCATTCAATCCTCAATACATCTACCATGAATGTGTTTTAAGATGACCTAAAGCTGCCTAAAGCTCTCACTAACAGGGTAAATACAGTCTGGCTATTAGTGAAAAGTGTAGCAGTGCAGCAGTGATTCATGGTTACATGCTCTTGTCTCTCACCTTGTGCTTTGACGTCATCCACAGTGGGGCAGGGCGTTTTGATGGTGACCTCGCTCGGACTGGAGCGGCGGCCTGTGGTGTCCACTGCCCACAACCGGAACCTAAACAGCCAAACAAAATCACATCAGTGAAGTTTTAAGCCGGGATAAAAAATGTTTGGTAAAGTACTTCCAATGTATCTCCAATGATAATTTCAACACAAGTGTATCAGTCCATGGAGGTGAATCTACCCTTCATCTACCTGTGTTTACCATTTCTTCCAGCTAAATATACCGTATAAAATTAGAGCTAAAATAAAATGGAGCAATACTGCAAATCTCCTGAAACATTTTTTTTTTTCCAAACATTGCCTTTAAAAATATGCTTCTTTTAGATCAAGTAACTAAAATGTTGAACTAACAAATGCCAAACCAAACAATTTATTCAGCCAACAAAATTCAAATGAATATGAACTCGTCTTCACCTTGTAGCTGGGTACTGTTGTACAAAAAATGAAATAAAATCATTCTGTGCTCTTTCATTTACATGCTCAACAAAGACTAAGCTCTATTTTTGTGCAGTCTTGTGGGGTGCTAATGCAAGTTATTAACAGTGAGGGCAACAATAGGTGTCCATAATACATGATCTCTCCACAGCACAATCCCCATTTCTCTGAATGCACATCTCCCCCCAGTGTCTGAATCCACAACTACACCTCTCACAAATGTGACGACATATTAGCAGCGGTAGCACATTCACCACGTGCATGAAGACATTGTGAAGAATACTTACCCATCATGCACTCTGGCCCTGTCTGCATGCTTGAGTGACAGTACACTAACACTTTCAATAACCATAAGGCCTTATTGAACTCTATAGACTGGTGACGTACATTCACAGTGTGGTGTCTGCCTCCTGCAACACACATGTGGTACGGGCTTAAACACACAATACATTAGTGACCTCTCTGAAGCTTTGGTGCTATAGAAGGTCTTATAGTGTAATGTGTGCAGGCCCAGATGGAGGAGATAACGGGAGATAAATGAGGTGCCGAGCCGTGTGAGGGGAGCTGGAACTCGTCTCATACAAGGACTGAAAGCACATACACACACAACTGTGGAAATGTTAGAACTGCAAAACAACAGTAGATAGAGACAAAAGTCAAATAAAAGCATCCACAACCTCCGTAAACTGGAGGAAAATGATTTATTTGACCCTACTAATATTCAAGCTGTATTTACACAAATTAAAGCACCTAAGTGACGAAGTTGTCTGATGCTAACAGCAGGGATAACAGACCAGTTCAGTCTTCCTCTGATTTAAACCACAAGTGTCCTGTTATACACAGGATCCCAAACAGACAGTGGTCAGTCAAGTATGTGAAGCTGTCAGTGAAGACAAATGAACTGACTTCTCCAAGGATAAAGCTGATTTAGTGCCATGGACCACGTCAGGATGAGCACACATGTAACCTTGGTGCTTTCTTTTCAGAGGAAATCTGTGTTGTGTCTGTATGAATAATGATGTTAGTTGTAGGAGCCTAAGGTTTAAATTAGAGTCTTCAGATCATAACACATTACTGCATTATTGTAAAGTTGTGCACATGATAATGTATTTTCACAGTGCACTTACATGTACGTGGTATCAGGCTCAAGGCAACGGACGATCAGACTGATGGAGGAGGAGAGCAGGTCGGGGATGTCCCCCAGCATCACACAGGGAGACCTGGCACCAGACAAGATGTCATCCACGAAGCTCAGCAGGGTTTCTACAACACAAAAACACAACATAAACAAACATACTGTATTTACGCTATTTTCTCCAATAAATTGCTTTGTTGTCTCGATATAACAAAGGTACAGTACATTATGTTCCAGGGATCAAGAGTGCCTTAACTATTTATGCTCAAAATAAGTCCTGCTAGATGTCCACCCACATTTTTATTAGAATAAAAATACCAGAATTTCTCACAGCACCAGAGCACATGTCCTTAACACCTTAAACCAGACTCCTCTCTATGTAAAAATAACACATGGCCCTAAACATGAAGTAGGTGTCAACATTTTAAATAACCCAATAAAACAGCTGAAAAATCCAATCCGCTGTTTTACGGTGATCTGAAGAAAGTGGTACAGAACATTTACAAAGCTGTTCCCTCAAATGAACTGTATTATGTAGGTGATTCCCAACCTATTTTCCCCCGTCTGTGCCGCAGAGCCCCGTGCCCCAGACCCAGACCCACAAAATGCATCACAAAATGAAGCAATTGCATTTCATTGCATTCATAAATGAAATCATATATTTTTTCCAAGTGTGTATGGACATTTTCCACAAATACATTTGTACAGATATTATTTTTGATGACCTCACCCTTAGAACAGAAACATATCTGAAACCTGAGTGTGTTGAGGACCTGCTGTATCTTGAGGAGTACAGTGATGCACTATACAGAGTGTGTGGGAACTATTTGTTTCTAGGTATATTTCCTCTTCCATGGTTCTCATCAACCTAAATCATGCACAATAAACTGATACAGCAGTTAATTATGTATTATCTTCTTTTATGCATGACTGTGCTACCAGATGCTACCAAACACATGCATTTACCCTGAAGAGGATCACAGTATTTACTTAAAACCATGTTCCTGAAACAAGAGCTAGAGAAGGGTCCTTGGTTGCAGTGTTGAGGTATCCAGCATTTTGATTCTACATTGATAATTACAACATTTCTTTATACAATAGAATGTCATTTTCAACACAAAACTATAGAATCTTTAAAGGTGCCCAGCATAATATTTCTGGGGGAGACACCTGCTTGTCTCCATGGAGATGTGAATGCCTAGAATGTTCCACAGTATGGCATGAAACATATATATCAACATGGAAACAAACAAGTGCCACCGGTGAAAGCAGAGCAGATCAGTGGAGAGGTGACTCCACTCACCATAACAATGCAAGCATATAACCACTCATAATGAAACAGATGCTGGATGGGTAGTTTAATGCCATACTGTGCCACCTCCCAATCCAGACAAACAAAATGCTGGTGGCACATCCTCAATCAGAAAAGTTTCACAGTACATCTTTACTTTTGCCATTTAGTGTAATACTAGTTCTGATATAGATCCACATAATTCTAAAATGTTTGTTTGGGTTTTTTTGGGGTTTTTTTTTGTTTTTTTGTTTTGTTTTTTTCAGTATCGCTGTATGCTCAAATGAGTATCGTAACACTTGTTTTAGTATTAGTACCTGTGTATTGTTATTTTTTTGTTAACCCATTTCCAGACACTTGGAATGACACTGTACCTTGTAGACAACAATTAGAAAGATACCTGCTCTACCACTACTTCGCTTTATCCATAATTCCCAGTTTGCACATCTTAAAAGTTGTCACATATCAAAATTTCACATATAAAAAAGTTGTTTCTGGAGTCTCTACCTGGGCCCCTCCCTGCTCCCACAATCCCTTCTGCTGTGCCATGTTTTCCCAGCTGGAACCTTGTGCGTCAGGCCAGCGTCTCCGTGTATAAGGGAAAATCCGAGCGGAAAGACCAGGTTGGTGGAGCCGCTCTTAGGTGGTCATCCCCAGCCCCGCCCTCCTTCTCACACAAGCCTTGACTGTACATGTGTGTATTTATATTAACTGCAAACTGATGGACACCCAGTTTTCCTATCGGCATGTGCCTGAGTGATGGTTGGCCACCTACTGCATGTCTTTCCTGTCAAACCTCAACCCTTGTCACCGGCTGGTAAATAGTAACCAAGTGCCCCCGAAAATCAACGTATTTACCCAGCCCTGCTTGGACACACGGTGAAAGATATAAACACGTGTTAATGAAAAGTGACATTGTGAGGTTTTGCTCCACTTACCATATTAATTGCAAAGCCGTTTGGAATATTTGTCTGGGAAGAAGGCATTAAAAAGAAGAGAGTGTTTGAGACCTCTCTGTGGAGCAGGCAAGGTGGAAATTTGCAGGGTTACAATTTTTTTCATTTCTCAAAGTCTATGTGAGTTGAGGGCTAAATAGGAAACAGTTACATGTATATTTAGGCATTATGTGCGTCAATATTTATGTGATGTTTTGAAATGATTAAAGGTGCAGTAAGTAACTTTTCAGGTAGACATTCTGCCACCTGCTTGTATCTATGTATACATTTTTTTCTTTCCCTTGAATGTTTCACAATATGGCTTTAATTAAAGGTCCTATATTACTCAAAATTGACTCTTGTGAGCTTTAAGTCATGTTAAATGTTGTTACCCTCCTTAAAAACATCTGGAGTTGTGTTTTGTTTCATTCACACATGTTTGAGTAACCCTTTATTATTAGCCTGTCTACATCTGTCTACACCTCCAAAGCTCAAAATGCTCTGTTCCACCTTGTGATGTCATGAAGTGGTAGTTTTCAAGTTAACAGCTACCTTTTATCTTTTGTTTAGTAGAGATTATCCAAATGATTGTAGTGAACGTGTGTAGAGTTTAAAAACACAGTGGAGCATTTCCTGTATTACCACAGGGCATCACGAGGTGGAACAGAGTGTTTTCTGTTTAAGAGAAGAACTGTGTGAATGAAACAAAACACAACCCCAGGTGTGTTTGTGATGAGAAAACAACATTATAACATAGATCATAAAATAGTGTAATATGGGCCCTTTAAACGTAATTATCACCATGAAGCTGATGCCACCAAGTTACAGGTCAAAAACTGTCAATGTCAAGAAACCATTTATCCATGTATGCACAAAGCAATATAGATGCCTTGCTTAAAGACACAGCAGCAGAGATGTCTGGAGAAGGGAATGGAATACCAACCCAGTGTTCGTTAAGTACTCCTAACCTAACTGCCAACTAGACAAGTTTGCTCATACCTTTTACATGAATGTTACACAAACGAAGTCCATGCTCAAACCAGGAAGGGCATCTGACATATAAACAGTGCCAAAACTATGGAAATAGCCAACTCTATCCCAGTCTAAGAGACAGTTAAAATTCTGTCTAATTGCAATGCCGGATAAGCCATTACAGCTTCATGCATTCACGCTGACCGGCAACACATCACATCGTACTTTGTTTTTGCCAAATAAATAATTGACTGAGCGGGTTACATAAAAGATAACACCTATTTCTCTTTTATTGGAACCAGTTTTGGAACTACAAACACCTTGATAAAATGATGTTTCAGATGTCTCTATTTTTGTGTTCACTAAATTACTCATCACCTAGTCCAATGTAAAAGCCTCCCCAATAACTGAAAAAAAAGTATTTTATGTATTATATTTTATTTTCAGATCTTGGCCTCTCAAACGGACGTAGTGAAAAAGGGAAAACAAAAATGTGATAAATTGCTTGTTGAACCGTTTTCTGGTCTGGCATGTCTTTACTCGCTGATGTCAGAGTGTGAGTTTAACCTTTGGCAGTCTCCAATAGTTTGTGTGATTACTAAATTGTTATTTAAGTGCTGCCAAGAGATTTCTTCTCACTTCCTCTCGCACAACAACATGCTAGAAGAAAAGTCAAATTAGACTAAACAAGTCTCTACTCCAGTCTTTGCTAAAAACATTGAACTGTGGATTACTATGGGAGGTCAAGTGCTGCTATTCTGTTGCATACTGTGAAACTCAAACATAAAACTCAAAGTTCACTGTAGCAAGAAGCAGATATTTGGAGCAAAGCATCTTGAATGCAGGAGAATAATGAATCACTCTAAATACAACTTCAAACAATTATAAAATAACTAAAAGCACTTCAGTACGTCTTCTTTAAAGCCTCTTACATAAGTGCACATAAGATGTTTGGGTTTTTTTTGTCAAGGTCATTTTGTATTAAATATATTCATAATTTTACAAGTTCAGATAATGTTAAGACAACATTATTTAACACTATTTTATTTTATATCGTAGGTATGCATTAAAGGTCCTATATTACAAAAAATACAAAAAAATAAGTCATGTTATAATGTTGTTACTTCATCAAAAACATACTTAGAGTTGTGTTTTGTTTCATTCACACATCTTTGAGTAACACTTTATTATTAGTTTGTCTACATCTCCAAAGCTCTAAATGCTCTTTTCCACTTTGTGATGTCATGTAGTGGTAATTTTCAAGTTAACAGCTACATTTTACCTTTTAGTTCAATAGAGATGGGCAATTAGCTGGAATCATCCAAATGATTCTAGTGAAGGTGTATGGACTTTAAAAACATAGTGGAACACTTTCTGTATTACCACATGACATCACAAGGTGGAGTGTTTTCAGTCTGAGAGGGCACCTCAGCCTAAATATGCAGGGTTTGTGTGTTAAATATGTGTGAATGAAACAAAACACCACTGCAGGTCTGTTTGTGATGAGGAAACAAAGTAATAACAGAGATCAGAAACTAGCGTAATATGGGCCCTTTAAAGCAATTGAAAAAATTAAAATAGATAAAATTTTACTACTACTACTAGTACTACTACTACTACTATTACTACTTTTGCTTGAAATAATTTGATAACACATATGAAAAAACGATAACTTAAATCATTTGGTCAAGCCACTGATTGGTTGTACCGAGGTGTGTCTTGCTCATTTCAGTGTTTGTACAGCACCTGAAGCACTGCACTTTAGAGCTCCATTAAAAGTGCCCGAAGCAGCGCTGCGCTGTGTCGTGAAACCAGGAATGCTGCAGGTGGGTGGCCGCACTGTCCGAAGAAGAGAACTCAATCATAACAAAATATACCAGTCCCAAGTAACTCTGACTAACTTGGAATGTACTTACACTGCTCAGAAACAGCCTGATCAAAACTGCATGTGTGTCCACTCCAGATAGACAGATGAATAACTGGAAGAGATTTTGGAGGCAAATCACAGCGGTTCGTCACCCATAACGACACTTGGACTGGTGCTGCTGTGGAAAACAGGTCTAAAGTCTGGACCTGGTCTTCTCATACCCCCTGGTCTTTCTGAACTCACTCTCAGCAGGTGACATAAGATAAAGAACAGTTACCTTGGCAAAGAGGGAATGGATTTTACAATGACTGTGTTTACACTTTCACTCACCACATTAAGATTGGGACTAAACTGGAACTAAACCCAGAATTAAACCTGGACTAGACCCAGACTAAACAACAACCAGACTCAAAGCAAGGCTACATCAGGACTAATCAACATCTAAAACGCATTACAACACATTCAAATTTTTACAGACAAAAAACCCCAACAACAATATAAGAAGTTTAAAGGTCCTATATTACACAACATTTACTTTGTGAGTTTTAAGCCATGTTATTATGCTATTACCTTCTCAAAAAGATACCCAGAGTTGTGTTTTATTTCATTCACACATGTCTAAGTAACCCTTTATTATTAGTCTACATCTCCAAAGCTCAAAATGCTCTGTTCCACCTTGTGATGTCATGAAGCAGTAGTTTTCAAGTTAATAGTTATCTTTTACCTTTAGTTTAATAGAGATTGGAAATTCCAGAGCTGAAATTATCCAAATGATTTTAGTGAGGGTGTATGGAGTTTAAAAACACAGTGGAGCACTTCCTGTATTACTACATGACATCACAAGGTGGAACAGAACACAAAACACAACTCCGAGTATGTTTTTGATGACATTATAACATAGATTAGAAAATAGTGTAATGGGCCCTTTAAGGTAGGGGCTAGCTCTGTGGTAATAATAGTTTAAAGTTGAAATACAAAAAATATACATTACATAACATACATTTATAACTTTGCTGCTTATAAAGTTCCAGATATGAATAAAAATAAAATGTATATATGCCTTATGGTCCCAGCTGAATAGTTCCATCAAGCTTTACAATTCTTCAACAACCTCTCTGACTTCCTACAAATATAGTAATCATACTCTCAACCCAATATGTCTTGCCCAAGGGCATAACAGCAGTATAACAGCAATATAATAAAATATCACTACCTCTATCTGTATACATTATTGTTGGCCATACATCATGTTTTATGCATATTTATTCTTACAATACCATAAATTTGAAACTTGTGTCAGAAAATGCTCACCGTATTGGTGGGTTGTGCAAAGGTTACATGCTGTAGATACATGATTTGCATGCAGCCTGGGTTTAAGCGCGACTGAGAAGATTTATCTGCTCTTGGAAGTGACAACATGACTCTTGGCAAGGACAATGAGCGTTTCACGACATATTGAAATGTATTTTCTTTCAGTTCAGGGAGTTTAGCAGTCCGCCATCTGAGATACATGGTGCTGGATTTCTTAAGTCCAAGAAGCTTATCCGACAATGACACTAGTAGAATTGAGGGGTCATTTGGGATATGTTGTAAATCTGTCTCTTTAGCAATATCTGCAAAACTCTCTCAAAATGTTCATGCAACTGAAAGTAATAAAAAAGTATGTATTTGTGAATGGTTCACGGGTCAGTTATGGGCCAAGGACAAAATACTATTACTATTTTCATATATATTTCAACCATTAATTATTCATTTACTTGCGAACAAAAAACTCTTCACATTCAAGTCCTATTGCAGAGATTATACTGAACAAGAGTGTTTAGACAATTTGAAGATGCTACACAATATGTTCATTCAATACTGATGCAAAAATAAGCTATACAGGGGTCATTGGGTTTACACAGGGTCAGTTAGTTTGATAGTACATGGGGTCATTCACTTTGGACCAATCAGATCACACGTAGAAGGAAAGGGGGCGGGGTTAAAGCTCTTGTCATTCAGCTGGAGTTGTTTACCTAGCATTCTCCGAGTATGATTGGCTGGAAAAAACAAGCTCTGCCAGCAGACTGAATAAGAGTTATGGGATGTCTCACCTTTTGAAGTGGTGCCTGCTCTAGTCAGGACAGTTGTGTGTGTGTGTGTGTGTGTGTGTGTGTGTGTGTGTGTATGTGCGCGCGCGTGTGTGTGTGCGTGAAGCTCTTGTCATTCAGCTGGAGTTGTTTACCTAGCATTCTCCGAGTATGATTGGCTGGAAAAAACAAGCTCTGCCAGCAGACTGAATAAGAGTTATGGGATGTCTCACCTTTTGAAGTGGTGCCTGCTCTAGTCAGGACAGTTGTGTGTGTGTGTGTGTGTGTGTGTGTGTGTTCGTTGCTGTTTTTCTCTGTTCCTGATGGGAAGGACAGGTGTCTTGAAGATTATAATGTTTTTCACTGCAGTTTTAATCAACATCAGCCAGTGAAATGAATAGTATTTGAAACATGTTACGTAAAAGCATGGTAGATGTATTGGCACCATGGCAACTCAACTTTGCCAAATAATCAGAAAATGTCAAAATATTATTGAAATGTTCATTAAATTGTAAATGAAATCACCTTGGTTATGGTTGTGTTGTCACTCAAACTTCCCCAGAGACAACACATGGACATGCAGGTGCAAGTTTGTCCAAAAAGCAACTTACTACTCAAATGAATTTATACGAACAAAACAATATTGTGAAATTGAAATTGAATAAGAAACACATTACTGCCTCCCACTTCGTTTAGAAGCTGTGGTACTATTACTACTACAACTACTACGTTTAGAAAAAAGAATATGGTGTCAATGTATAGAAATCAGAAGTGCTAACAAATCTGCTGTACTGTACACCCGGTAAATTAAAGCTGAACAATGTAACTTTTCTGCCACACGCATGTCCCGAATGAGATGTTATTGAATTGAACTTATCCATCTCAACGAAAACAAGCATGACACCACCAAGTCAAGTTACAGGTCAGGTCTGTGGAGAGGTGACCCCACTCACAGCCAGAATGTTTTTCGAGGCATTTATTTTATAAAAAAACACCTGTAATTGAAGAAATATCAAATTTAATGACTCATTGTGAAACATTCCGTATAAAGCAAAATTGTCTGTTATTAACGTTCATATCTTGAGTTACGGACACAATAGCGAAATAAAAATACCAGGATCATGTAGAGCGGGTTAATATGAACAATTTAAGACCAAAAGGACGAGTCTGACAGCAGCATTTACGGAGTGAGAGGCGACAGTTTTCCAGTGTAAAGTGAACTGGAGCCAGCGTTGATGGAGTCAAGTGCGCCCATGCTCTCTTCTTACGGCGGCTAGCACGTTAGCTATGTCCATTTATATACACACTCTATGGTGGTACGTCACCTGCATGACTCCATGGAAATGAAAATAAAATCTAAAGTTTTAGTCTGGTTAGGGGAGACGCAAGCCCGCTCACAGTAAGGATGCGTTTTTCAAGGTTTTTAGTGAAATAAAAAAATCATCCATGAAAATATATGCTTTTAGACTGTTTTTTGGCTAAAAAATTACGTGATGGGGCTTTAAATAAACACAAACGCGTGCAAAATATAGATACGAATAATGAGAAAGAAGTAGATGCTACTAGAACACTTTATGCCTGTATGGGACTTACTTCGAAAAGCAGCTTCCTTGTAACAAGCTCTAATTGACAGTTGCACACATGCCCAAACACACAGTGAAAACCCCATCTGGACTTGGTTATCAAATCCTCACTGAATAAAGCTGAGCAGAAACATAACAACAGCAGAGTGGACAAACAGCTCATTGTTTCTTGGCCTCTGTGAGTGACGCTTTCAACCACATCCAGACAGACATTTCTGCAGCACTATATTCTCAACGTCTATGTAGGACTCCCTGTTGGATGCAAGATAATTGTTAAATAGGAGAATCCGAGGCAGGACGAGGATCACGTTCGGGGCGGGAGGGCCTTAGGGTGTCATTTTCAAAAGTGCTCTCGCGTGAAGACGGAAAGGTAGGTCGCCCCAAAAAATCTGTAACCTCTCTTCCCTAATTTCTGTTTTGTGCGTCACACCGGTTACCATTCATACAACATTACATCTTCAGAGGGCTGATAAATTGTCTTATAATTTGAATAAAGTGTTGTGGGCCCAAATTGATAGCAGTTGCCGTGAGAGCCTTGCACGCAGGCTGCAAATATAGCCAAATGTGTCAATAAAAGAAAGAAACACCTTGGACAGAGGCACCAGCACGGCACCATGGAATGCAAAGGCTAAAGGCTGCAGTAGCCTTACAAAACTTTATAAGCAAAAACAAGAATGCATATCAGTGTTTTATATGGGAAAACACACTGCCCTGGACGGAGTTAGCAGCTTTCGTCTATTACAATTTTTGAGTCTGGAATTTGTCAAGAAATATAAGTCTCACGAGAATGTTTGGACAGGGGCAATTAGAGACACACCTAATTATTGCACAAAAATTGTTCTTAAGTTGCTTGGGAGAATTTGAATACTATACTTTGGGGAAACATGGGCAGGTATAGCAACTTTGTAAATAGTTGAGTTCAGGAAACTGGAAATATGCTATAGAAATGGATTAGTACCCCTCTACAATCTAAAATCTTTGTGATTAATAATAGAGATCAACCAATATGGGGTTTTTCATGGCCGATTCCGATTATTTAGAATCCAGGGCAACTATTGGCCGATAAGCTCTGGCGATATGTAGTGGCGATGTAGATTATTTTCCCCATAAACATATGATTTGAAATTGATACTAACATAAATACTGTCTATACTTTTTACTACTCTGCATAATTTTACTAGAATAAGAAAAAAGTATCTCAACAGAAATCCACAGCCCTGTTTTTACTACTAACCCACAATGAAGCTGTGTATTCTAATTTTGTGAAAGCCATAATTGCACTAAAGTGTTAAAATAAAGCTTTATGCAGCAATTGGTGAGCTCAAACTAAATATCGCCCAAGCCAAGAGAATTAAGGCCAATAGCCGATACGCAAAAAAAGTGCAAATATCGGCTCGATATATCGGCAAACCAACATATCGGTTTATCTCTAATTAATAAATGTCATCATCACCTCCAGCTATGGTGATCTCATGACTAGCCTGGGTCCCTGAGCGCTGCACGGGAGCACCCACTGCTCCTGACAGGTTGCCCGAGCAATACTGATGGATTCATGGGTCAAATGCAGAGGGCAAATTTGTTATGCATTTAAGAAGGAAATACACTCATCACAAGAGCTGTGCACAGTAAGGCCATGTCCACACTGTACTGGTAGACAGTTGCTCACATGTAGTTGTTTGTTGTTTAAATTATGACCTTTTTAATATCCATTCCTAACACTAAGGCCATGAGCATAATGAAGGTTCTACTGTTGTGTATCAACCCAGAACATGCACAACAGGATAAAGTTACAGATAGTTGTTATCTACCTAAATGTTCTATTCAGAATTTTTGTCCATCTTCAGCCTTTTATTTACATTAGTAATAGCAATATCTACCAACACAGTGACCTCTGCTGTTCATGTGCGTGTACTGTTATTGCAGGCGTGAACAGAGCAGTGTATGAGGTATTTACGAGTGAGAATATGAGAGCGAATGGGGAACAAGGTGAGCAGCGATGGACATAAATCAGACTCCACACTGCTGCATCTAAAGCCACTAACAGAGCTCAGCCTTTGACATGTTCTTCATTTGTCTTCCTCTTGATGACACCCAAAGAGACTCATCACCAGCTTAAGTACTTCTCCAGTTTTATTACACACTGTATAGTATGTAGAGTTATCAAGGTCTGCTGTAGTGTTTAGTTTGAAATGTCTTTTTATAAGGACATCTTTTCATCGTCATGCAGAGAAGGTTAAGTGAGTAGTTTACAGAAATGTGTTCAATGTTATATTGTGTTTTGACATAGCAAATCCATACTTTTATTACTCATATTTGTGGATAGTGCCTTGTAAAGGGCTGTAACAAAATAAAATCAAGGGATGACTTTCTTTCTGTTCCAAGTTAAAGATATACTATGTAACTTTTATGGTGGAAGGTCTGCCACCTGCTTGTTTTCATGTATATGTTACTGCTTTGCCTAGAATATTACACACTATGGCATTCAACATATCCATCTAAAAAAAAAAAATTAAGGCATTTTGAGCAATGAAAGCATGTTTAACGTCACGCGTATATGAAACATTCCAGGCACAGTAATAACATCTACGTAGAGACACGCAGGTAGCAGAGTAATCAGCCCCTCCACCAGAATAGTTCCATAGAGTACGTACTACATGAAACTCTAACAAGTAGGACAAGAAGGTTCACCTCTATAACATGATAAAAACCCTAAAATGTAAATATTCTTTTATACCTGTAACACTTATATTCAACGTTATGTAAAGAGACTCGGTGCAGTCTTGCAAAGTAATGTCTGAATCCATCTGCTGCATTGCACAAGACTGTCTCCTGACAGTGTCCTGTGGGCTGCTCCCGTTGGCAACAGCAGCAAATTCAACGTGAGTGCGATTTTGAAATCAGGTGCTGTTTTAGTTTGTTTTTGATTTAGTTTGTGATGCTCACATAGGAGTGGATTTTCACTAAGAGACTGAGCCAATAATCTGTAATTGTCTTTACAGTCAGCTCTTTGGATTGGGTCAGTGAAGAGAAATGCAGAAATGACCACCTACACAACGCTGCTACAAGTCTATCTGTACATCTGCTTGAGAAATATCTCCAAGTTTGCCCTTAAATGAGATCATATTACAGCAAGACACTGCAGGACACCTCAGGGCATATGTGAGTAGAATCAGAAAGTTTGGATGTTGCAATGCCGTTTACTGGATGTCTGGGGCTTTTAGGGTAAACTGTTCACTTCCAGTTATTCCAGTAAATTATATGGGTTACCTAGCATGGATCATTTTGCATTATAATCAACTAAACATTCAGATCATGCAGTTTCAGTGTAGCATACAAGATAGAGGGACATTTGTTACATAAATTATTGCATTTATGTGTGCTTTAAATTGGTGCAAGGCTTTGTGGCAGAGTTGTTAGCCCTACTAGCACTCATTCTTCTATAAAGAAAATAAAGTTATTTAGACCATGGAAACAGCATGTTGCAATATGTTACAATTCCTCCAATCATTCTGACAAGGTGGTCAAGAATTCTGTATTCATGGCTTTCAGCTTTGTGTTTATAGGCACCATTTTTGAGCACTTTCACCATACAGAAGATAAAATCTGGTTAGATGTTTTTTTTTGTTTTTTTTTTAACCATGGAAACAAAAATTTTTCATTCCTCTGAAACCCAGATAAGCCCCAGCCACAAACAAGTGAATAAATGGAGTAATTCCCTTTGACTGCAAGATGTTTCATCTTAAATGACCCATATTACACTATTTTCTGATTTATGTTATAATATCGCTTCATCATCAAAAAGATACCTGGGGTTGTTCTTGCTCTGGAATTTGCAATCTCTACTGAACAAAAGGTAGTTGTTAACTTGAAAACTACTGCTTCATAACATCACAAGGTGGAACAGAACATTTGAGCTTTGTTTGCAATCTCTACTGAACAAAAGGTAGTTGTTAACTTGAAAACTACTGCCTCACAACATCACAAGGTGGAACAGAACATTTTGAGCTTTGGAGATGCAGACAGACTGTGTGAGTCAAACAAAACACAGCTCCAAGTATCAGGCGGTAACGACATGATAACATGGCTTAAAGCTCACAAGAGTCAACTTTGCATAACATAACACAACGATTACTCACATTCAACCTACAGAAATGAACCTGCTTGTGTACTTACAGCTATTACAACCACAAGATGACTCTGCACTACTTTACATTGGAAATTGGCATTGAACTTGAGCCTCAGCCTAAACATAGCCTAGTTATTGATGGAGTATTTGTGATCTGGTAGGCTTGGAGGAACACAGGTGGTTATACATTGCAGATGGACACACATATTAAACATGCCTGTGTGTGCCGAGATGTCTTTTCCACAGCACACTGATCAGCGCGGCTGGACCCACATCACTGCCAGACAGCACTTGTGTGAGGTTTTCTTTGGCCCAGCGGACTAAAGCCGTACAAGAAGGCTCAGCGTGTACCTTCTCCTGCTCGTCCTCTCCAAAATCCTGATGGAAAATGGGTTAGGGGCTATGGGAGTGCAGGCAGTAAGCACGCGGTGTATACAGGTGGGGAGAGTATAGCCAAAAACAATACTCAAGTAAAAGTACAGTTACTTCAAAATATTATTACTCAAGTAGAAGTACAACATAGTGGTGCAAGAGAAAAAAAGTATCTGGGAAAACTCGAGTAAGAGTAGCTACAGTATCTGAATACCACACTAGATTTGTAATTTAGAGTTAATGTAATTCAAAAGACAAAACATTAAACACTGCACAAATCTCATTAGTACTGTATGTTCAAAGGATAGACCAAAATGAGGAACAACTAAATTGTGATCAAAATCATTTAATACAAACAACATAAAGCTTTTGTCAGACTTATACTCACAGCGGTAAGAGTAGGAGTACTGTTACTTAAAGATATTACTACTCTTTAAAATGTTACTCAAGTAAATGTAACTGTGTACTGCCCTCCTCTGATACTGCCAACACTATAACATGGGCCATTCTTCTTTTGGTAAGATTTCAGTATTCAGATATTCGAGTACTTTGAGTAGTATTACTGCATAGTAATTTTGGCATATGTTACAGGGTAGTAGCTGGGAAAGTTTGGGTAACAGGTGTTGCTTTTGGGCTTGACCTTGACTGACAAGAATAATTACAAGAGAATGACCAGACAGACTGAACTTGTAACAAGTAAAATAAAATAACAGAGTAGACAGAAAGCAGCCCATGTTTGAAAAGAAGAGTCAGCAAATCCCCCAGAGTCTATAATAAAGCCTTTTTCATAAACTAGCTGGTCTACTTAATCCTAACTTTATATAGTGTGAATGTGAATTACAACATTGCATTGTTCTTGCAACAGTGGCATTTCAGAAAGATGTGCATAAATTGAAAATCAGTTGAGTTCGCATTTATATGTTCAGTTTAGAGACAGAAGAAACATCGATAAAAATGCACTTGTTGTTTTATAGAATATATTGTGTATAGCTGATCAAAATAAAAATAAAACAAAGTCACTTTTGAGGTTAATTTTGCAGTCTGTTCACACTGTGTGCAATACTTGAACCACTATGACATATATAGGATGTTTTAGCACATTTCTGATAAACTGCTCTATTGTATAAATATCATCATCAACATAACAACAATAATAGCAGCAACAGCAACAGCAACAGCAACAACAACAATAATAATAATAATAATAATAATAATAATAATAATAATAATAATACAAAAATGAAGATACACTATTATTTTTTGTATATATTGCCCACCCCTGGTTTGGTGTACTCTTGGTAGCGTCCTAATTTTCCACAGTCAGTTTTTAAGCTCAGTTTATGTGCAGGCAGCAACGGAAATGAGTTTGGTTTTGATTGAGGTGACTCGGTGCGGAGACACAGGTGGCAGGACACAGGAAACCCAAAGCTCATTTAAACAGGAATAACACATGTCCGGGTCCCCCCTGTACCACGCAGAGTACTGTGCAATTCCGTATGAAGTACGTTAGTAGTACCTCATGCATTTGTTGATTGGGGTTGTGTGTTCCACTGACCCCTCAGCCAACCTTGCCCTCACCGGCGATCAAAGCATTTTACATCACTACTCGGAGGATGTTTGTTTTCACTGCAAGATTGGTCCTGCCGGGTGGTGCCCTGACTTAAAGCAGACTTCCTATTCACACACATGGAGTCCAGTGCAAGTGTGTGCGTATGGGCTTTTGCTATGATCTCACCTTGTGTGTCTGAAGCTTGTTAGCGATTACGGCACAAACAAGCTGTTGACGGGCCTGCAGTCCTGTATGCTATGTACAGTATAAAGGGGGCTTATTCTGGCATTGCAAAATAGAAAAATACGGCAATTGCTTAGAAATGGTGCGATGAGAAGATGCACTCACATCTGTTTCTGATGCCGACAAAAAGCTACGTTTGTTTTTCCTTTAAGAGATAATAACGGTGCTTTTCTGTAAGATGAAGTCCCATGAATGAAAAACTGTGCTACCCTAATTAGAAATTGTATATATATTTAGGAAGTAGTGTAAAAGTAAGTAAACACATCGCCATATTATCTCATGAGCCACTATTTCAGTGCTTTAAAGATAGCTAACCTGAAGATTGGTAGTTTCATGAAAATTCACCCCTCTTGCTTCCAGTGTCATTGCGTGAAATGTGTTAGTAAAAGTGACAGACAGAAAGGTTTCATGAAGTAAAGTTGTTAGAATGCATTGGACAAGAACCAACAACATGAGCCTAAGTGAACACATAGCTGGTAGATTTCCAAAGAAAATTCCTGTATTGTTTAGAAACTGGTTCCTGGAAAGTTCTGGGCAACAGAGGCCAGAATACCAATTAATTTCAAGGTACTCCAAGCTTCAATTGTTGTTTTTTAGATTGCAGAATGTGATTATGTCATACTCCCAGACACGGGGCAAGAGCCAGACTTCCCTCTTGTTTACATGGTATTTTCATGATAATGATCTAAAACGTAAATCCAAAAACGTTTAACCCGATCATTTTTAGTAGTGGCTAGACCCTAGAACTAAGTATTTTAGCAACATTCATTTTTGCTACCTCTCTTCTGTATTAAATATTATTCATCTTTAGAATGTGTGATATCATCTTAAGGTATGCTAAGCTTCTTTGGTCAATGTTTGCTAGAACCAAAACAACAACAATAATTTATTCTACATTCAATGTCTATAAGCTATAGAAAAAGTCTGAAAATTTTGATGGAGGATTCGTGTATGCATGCTAACTCAATTTTATAGGCTGATCTCATACAAATAGTTGACGTTGACTGTGGCCTTCTGGATAAAGCGCCAAAAAATGGGGAGATTAGTTGAATAAAGGGATAAAAATGCACATTAGTGGGAGATAAGACTTTTCTGGGAGTAGATTGCGGTGTTGGAAGACGCTTCAGAAGATGAGAACAGAGATGAGGGGAGTGACGAAGGGAACACAAATTCAAAAAGGATGCGGCCAAGACGAGATCTGCGGAGGATTGAGCATGATTCTGTGACTGACACAAGACTGACGGCTGTAATCAGGACCACACCGTACAGTTGGCTTTTCCCGATCTTCCCATTTTTCTCAATTCCCAAAACGCTTCCTCTCTCAGGACCTCTCTTTGGTGGTCCTCTTTGCGCACATCCACCTGTTTGCTTACATGATCCAGCCTTTTCTAAATCATCAATCATCGCTCCGAAGATTAGTGGGCTCTGTATCACGCAAAGGAAGTTTCTATATCAGGTCTCTTAGCAACAAGTCGAGTTGGACAAGTTTCATTCGTTGTAATTAGAGCCGGGCCTAGTGCAATTTCACACATCGGAACATCCAAGTGGCAGCGAGAGGCAGTCGGGAAAAGTTTTGACGATTTCAATAATGTGAAGTCATGTTATTCTGGCGAAACAAAACTCTCTGACCAATATGTTCAGAGCTGGCCGTGGAGACTGTGAACCGCAGAGTTCAAGTCAGGTAATTTGACAAAAAATACAAGAAAAATACAGTAAGACTCCGAGTGGCCTAAATCAAACGTTATGAAATAATACCATTCCCGTATTCACTGAAGTGTTATCCGTAGCACTCACTTATACAGGTATATAAACAATACAATAACAATACATTAACACATTATTAGTCGTAATGCATTTGTCATGAAGTTCTAACACACTATTAAGTTGAATGTTAATTTCATCATTCATTCCTGTGTCAAAAAATATCATTACAGGAAGCTTTGACTTGTAGCTCATATGCTGGCAACATACAGTGCACTCACAGCTTCATTTGCAGCTAAATATTATTTTTATATTGTGTTTGTGTTCCAATTTTAAACAGTGGAATCTGTTTGAGTAATCTTCATCACATCACTGCTTTGATCAACCCCCGTTTTCACCGCCACCGGTACATACCCACGGCTCTCTACTTACTTCGTTCTCCAATTTTATTTTCTTAATCGGTGATACGTGCAGGATTCAGCAGCATCGCATAGTCATTTTGGTACAAATGAAAAAAATCTCGCTACTGCTACTTGTCAGTGTGATCTGCAGCTGTCCATCGGAGGTGCCAATAGCTGTGCGGCTATTTGTTGTGATGACGTTTTTTTCTAATGCGGGAGTTAGCCGACTTGTTTTTTTTTCATTAAGTCGTTTTAGATAAATGAACAAATTATAACATAATCATCCAGGGGTGTCATAGACAATAGATCTTCTTTAAGGCTTATTGAAAGTGTAGTTATTATATAATGTTTTACCCAAAGAACTTTGATATAGACGTACTCTTTAAGTCTAAAAATCATGTTTAAACATAAACACAAAAATCATTAAAAGCTATATATTAGCTAATGTTGGTATATTAAAGAGTGAACTAGAGAGTGTGACTTAAGATTCACAAGTCATTTTTCAAAACCTTGTACTGGGATTATTGCTTTTTACTGCATACTGATAAAAGTTCCACCAAATATAATCACAGTGAATGTCAAGAACACTCCCAAATGAAAAATCTCTTCTTCTTGCATCTCTGATTTTCAATAACAATAAAAGCTGCCGACTAAATGAAGGAATAAACAACCCCCGGCCAAAAGTATTGTGCATATTATACTTGAGAGGATTTGGTCTGGCTGATCCGCTTAAGCAGCACCATGGAAAACAAAATGGACCAGCGATAAATCATTCTCTGCTTTACTTTTGCTACTATGGATTAAATGTTGTAGAAAGTAGAATAACTATGAGCTCAAACTAATGAAAGAGACTTTCAAACTACTTTTGTATTCAAATGTTATTGTTTCTTTCAGCTTATTCTCTTTGGAGCTTATAACAATGAGTCTGGAACGATGACCCAGGACCAACACTTAACAAGACGAGTTAGACACAACACTTTGGCAATGGGCAAATTAGACATCAACTTGAATGTGTTTGTACGGTGGGAGACTATGCAAAATGCTGTGAAAGTTAAAGATATAATTTCATTTTCTTCTCATGGAAATTTGTCTTGAGTACTTTACAATGCATTATTCATTCACTCCACGTTTGCTGGTACTTCTGTAGCCACAGTTGCCCTGGGGCACACTGACAGAAACGAGGCTGCCAATCTGAGGCATTGCCCCCGCCCCCCCACCATGGACACTCACAAACACCACATTTATACATAAGATAAAGTGGGTGAAGTGTCTTGCCCATGCACCAGTCTGAGGAGGGTTTGAACAGAGCCTAAACAGAGTGAGGTGAAAGCTAAAATCCTATCAAAGCTTAAATAAATAAGAATAAGTCGTTTCTCTTTATCAAAACAATACATGTCACCTTACTGTAAGCTTCAAATTCTTTCCCAAGAACCTGGGCCACCTATGACTCTATGTTTGAAATGAAACAGAAAACATTTCTAAGAAGTCAAATAACAGGAAAACTACAATTTATCATTACTGATTTCAACAAAAAACAAGTCAGTTTAGTAAAAACATATAAAAGGGTTTTCAACTCTATCAGATTGGAATGTGGTGGCTTCTTCTTTGAACATAGAGACATCTTTTACAATTACAACAATGACTTCATCTACTCTAGGCTAAAACCTTTCCTATTCTAATTTCACTTTCCAATGCAAAGAGCTTTGAAGCCGTACCCAAACGCTTTCTGCTGCTTTGAGAGAGGGACTGTGGGGCGATAAGACATCATGGTTGAACTTAAAGTAAACAATATATTTTAGCGTAGCTGACTCAAAATTACCACAAAAAGCTAGGCCCGATCCATACTTTTCATCTTGTGTTTATCACTTTGACAGCGCAGATTAAGCGACGAGACCAGCGTTTGTTTTGTTTCGGATATGGAACAAATGGGTAATGGCGCACCAACTCTGGCAATTTGTTCAAAAGGCCACGAGAGGAAATTATGTTGCGTATTCCAAAACAAGAATCGAAAGGTCAGATTTGCCATAAAGTGATATTTCATTGTTGTTCCTAGAGAAAGCTCCCTTTAGCGATTCAGCTGTGCAATGATTACTGTATGCCCCACAAATTTTCCCAATAAGTCTCTTTTCCATTTCTTTATTCTTGTTTCGGAAGTTAGGTTAAAAAGATTGGTATTAGGAAATGGCATCACTGAGAGTGCAAAAAGTGTTATAACTAAGTTAGATAAGAATTATTATAAGTATTACATATAAGGACAGCTTGCCTCTCTGAACCCAAATGACCAGCATTAAACCAGTGCTACTATCAGGCATTACCTAATTCATACTAAACAAAGTATAAATGCATTTCTTTTGTATCTCAATTAACAACAACATGTGAAACCCAATTTAGCAAAAGCAGTGGCTAAACTTTGTACATGTCTTTACCTATATTGTGAAGCTGTTATTTTTATTATTTGAATATGAATATGTCAGATTCAGTGGAGAACATTCACATAGATTATAAAAAGTTCCACACAGTGCCTGTTAATTTTGTCAAACTGTATTTTACATTCGCTACTCTTTCTGATGCAACCAACACCACTGCTAAAAGTAATATCAAGGCAAGTTAAAACTTTCATTTTGGAGAAGATATGACTTGGCAAGTGAAATTATACTGAATTCTTCATTCAAGTTACATAAGAGTTGAGTTA
>KN484227.1:0-23304 GCA_000787095.1 Periophthalmodon schlosseri | reverse complement strand
ACCTCCAGGTCTGTTTGTGATGAGGAAACAACATTATAGATTAGAAAATATTACACAGATATAAGGCCACATGGGAATATAAAAGAAAGTATGATGATATAATGTTGAAAATCACATTCTATTGTCTAAAGAAAGAGAATCAGTATCGAGTATCGAGTCTATTCCTAGTATATATTTGATATTCGACATTTGGTATATTAGTTATAGTTCACATTCTCCAAGTGGCTCCTTGTGTAAACGTTCTCACAGCACTTACTCAAAATGTACTCACAGCTCGACAAAACAGCAGACGGCTTTGTTTGCGGACGCCATCTTGAATCAAAGCTCATCTGTGTTTTGTGTGGCGGCCTCACCGGTAAGACGACACCAAACACACTCTCGAGACTTTCATATAAGTACACTCTCTCTCCCCTGCACCCTGCTGTTTCAGATACGACCCTCCTCACAGCATCTCCATAACTATTTGAAGGGGACATGTTCAAATCAATGTTCTTCAGTTTTGAACCATGTAACAGTGTTCCCTCATTGTTAGCTTACTCAAAGTTGTGTTTAGCTTGATTCATGAATGTCTGAGTGATGTGTAGTGTTCTGCATTGCAAATAGGAAGTGATCATGAGCGCGCTTCCGACTCCATCGACTTTGGCTCCAATTTGCTTTCTGTTGAAAAACTGTGGCCCCTCTCTCCGTAACTGCTGCTGTCAGACTCGTCATTTTGGTCCTAAAATGTTCGTATTAACCCGCTCTACATGATCCTGGTGTTTTTATTTCACTTTTGTGTCAATAAATCACTTTTGTGTTGCTATGCGCCCGCTCTTTGCCAAACCAACAGCCTCACTCCGGATTGGCTCCAAATTCGCCCTTATAACTGCTAGCCTAGGATGGAGCCGAACGCTATGTGATGTCACACACTCTTGATCCGCTTTGTTATAGAGTCTAAGATCTCAACTGTACAAAAGGTAAAACAAAAATATTCTAACATAAAAGCAACAGCAAATTTCGGTTTTCACCTACCCCCTGTATACCCCGCCCATTGCTGTGTACTTACTTAGATTTACTCCAAAAATGTGACTCTGGGCCCCACAGGGTTCAGAGTTCAAAAAGAGTTCTTGTAGTCCTTGTTCAACAATATAAACACATGAGTGAAAATCTGCAGCTTGTTACGGTGAAACAGCACTGAAGAGGCGGAGTCTATCAGTTCTCCAGTTTTGAACAGGAAGTCAGTGGAACCATAACTATTATTAAAGGGCCCATATTACACTATTTTCTGATCTATGTTCTAATGTTGTTTCCTCATCACAAACAGACCTGGAGTTGTGTTTTGTTTCATTCACACATGTTTAACACACAAACCCTGCATATTTAGGCTGAGTTTTTCTCTCAAACAGAAAACACTCTGTTCCACCTTGTGATGTCATGTGGTAATACAGAAAGTGCTCCACCGTGTTTTTAAACTCCACCCACCTTCACTACAATCATTTGGATAATTTCAGCCCTGGAATTGCCAATCTCCACTGAACTAAAGGTAAAAGGAGTTGTTAACTTGAAAACTACGGCTACATGACATCACAAGGTAGAACAGAGCATTTTGAGCTTTGGAGATGTAGACAGACTAATAATAAACATGTGTGAATGAAACAAAACACAACTCCAGGTATGTTTTTGAGGAGGTAACGACATTCTAACATGGCTTAAAGCTCACAAGAGTCAGTTTTGTGTAATATAGGACCTTTTAGTTGTTTTAGATCAGTTTTGCAGTTTACGTCAAGCACAAAGTGAAAATCATGACCTATATACACTACCAGTCAAACGTTTGGACACACCCTCTCATTCCTTTTTTTTTTTTTTATGTTTACTTTTTGTTATACATACTGAAGACATCAAATATATGAAACAGGATAAATAGAATTATATAACAAAGAAAAAAAGTTTGAATAACTCAAATCCTTTGTTTTGTTGACAGCGCTGCAAACCCTTGTCCTTCTCTCAGTGAGCTTCTTAATGAAATCTCCTGAAATGGTTTTCACTTCACAGCTGGGCCTCAGGGTCAAGAAATGCCAAAAGTGCAAAGCAGCGATCAAAGCAAATGGTAAAAGCTATTTTTTACATTTTTAATCTAAAACAAATTTGGAGTTATTTTGAGTAATTTTTTGTTTACTACATTCCATATGTTTCCATTCATAGTTGTGATGCCTAAATAGCAGAGAAAGTATAATATGTCTTCTTTATGTCCTATTCCACAGGTCTGTCAGCAGGTATGAGAAAAAATATGTCCCATTGTGGAAAATTAATGAACATAATAAAAAGTAATGGTCGGGAACTCCTCTTTCCTGTTTCAATAAGCCTCCTGATTAACTGCGTGGGTTTTAAGCACTATTCTTTTGCTTTCAAATTCAATTGGAATGGAGCACTTTTTATAAGAAAAGGTACTTGTATTTAACCTTTTTGTTTCACGCAATTTTTTGGTGATTGGTTAATGCTTCGTGGAGTGGGCGTGGTTTCAGTGAAGAGGAGGAGCTTTGTATTACCTTGCAGCCACCTCTTTAGAAACTGCGCCAGAGAATACCACCAATCATACTTAAGGGCACAGTCCTATTCGGGGTAAGCGCAGATTCACTGTGTGTTTTGGGGGGAGTTTCCTTATATTAGAAACATGAGCGACTGTGCTGTTGCATTGGCCACCTCCTACAACCGGGCCAAAGTCCCAAACGTGCCAGTTCTGGTCACGGTTGGTTTGGACAAAGCTTTAGGGGCTTTCTGTGCTTGGGCACGGTTCGACTGAGCTAGCGTAAGCACACCCAAAGACTATGCCACAACTCAAGGGTAAGTTAATGTGTTTGCTAGTCCTAAATCTGTATACCTGAAAAGGCATGTGGTAGGGCATCTGGGTTGACTTACCAGTGTGGTGAAGATGTAGTGGTAGTACTCGGTCATCATGCCCATGGCCAGAGCCTGGAGGAGAGAGAACTGGAAGTTAGCAACACTTAAAATTTGTATTTTTTTCCCTAAAAATGCCTAGATCATCACCTCCAGACACACACCCCCGGTCAGTCCTTGTTATCTGGTCTACATCATTCATGGTATAATACTCCCTACAATAGAAGCATAGATATGGTTGTTTTTACCTTACTTTTCCTTTGTATTAGTTGAGTACTTTTTGTCTGTTCTGTACTACAATAAGATTTGAACAAGGTTGAATGAATAACGTTGAATGAATACTAACTCACTACTGAAGTTACTGTGATCATGCTGCAGCTTCCTCTGCTGCAACAAAACAACGTTTACTGCCTTTACTGATGGGAGCTTGTAATTGCTTAAATAAGACACTTTTATATGATGAGACTTTTATACTGCATGTGAAAAACTGAGCACGTGTAGCTTAACTCCACCCTCACACCACTTCATCATGTAACTGTTCATTTGACTTTGATTTAACCCCCGCGGTTACACTGAACGCTCCGAGCCCCAGGAATCCCATTAAAACTCAGTGTGGTGGACTACATGACAGGTAGACCAGTGGTACATCCATCTCTTTATAAATGACTTCTTCAAAATCATTAGAGCTAATAGCACCAAGACAATGGCCGTTTAACATTTCATGGACCACCTCCTGCAAAGTTAAAGGACTGCTAAAAATATTAAATAAGATTCTGACCCTGGGCCACTGGATGGTTTTAGTATTGGAATAAATATGAGGATTTATACATGTAAAAATCTTAATAGATACTGGAGGTTAAAATGTTATTGTTCAATATCACAGTAGAACAACAACGACAACTAAAATGGTGTTTCAGAACTACTGTGAAATTATAACCAAACCATAAAAAATAATAGAAAGTAAGAAATCTACAATCTGTCAATGAGAATGTTCTTTTGAATGTGCTTAACAAACTGCGCTGTGCCTGTGCAGTGACACTAAAGGTGAGTTGAAAATGAAATGGATTTTGCTTCATTTTTGGAGTCAAGGGCAGCTTTTTTTTTTTTGTCTAACCTGGTGATTTTGGTGCATATTCTGTGGACAGGAAAGGTGAACATCCAAAAGAAGCCTATGTCAAGGGGCAGTTTATTGATCTCCACATAAAGGGAAACATGTCCTCTCCATTTGACCCATACTTCAATGAAGTGGGATAACCTGTCAGGAGTCAATTTGCCTTTTGTTTCGTTTAAGGCACACATTACTGCCACCGCATCTGCATATGATCCATGCTGCTGGGGCAACCAGTCAGGAGCATCTCCAGATCTTGAGCTGTGCCTAGTTAGGACTGAACACACTACACTTTTACTTTTACCCTATATATATATATTACAATCAATAATGTTAGTAAATAGTCCAACGGCCTTAATTCAAATGTGACTCGAGTTGTAACTGCTCCAGACTGAGCTCCTGCGACTGCCTTCAACCAGTGATGACTGTGAGTGACTGGGAGCAACTGAAAATCAGAGGAACCTCACCTAAACATGGGACAAACATGCAAACTCCACACCGCAAGGTTCTGATTCCGGAATCATTTTGCACAGCAAGATGGATTCTCGCGATATCTGTGAGTTCACATTTCATAACAATCCATCTTGAGAGACTCTCGCTGTGAGGATAAGCGGGCGAGCGGACCAATCGCAGAGCAGCACTGAAGACGAGGCGCCCGAGCAAACCCAAACAAAAACGTCGACGTCGACAGATGTTTTTCAGCCTGTATTAGCATTAGTGAAAAATGTTCAGAAGATAAACGATTTTTGCATTTGTGGACAGAGAAGATGATGAGCTTTTCTCTCAACTGGATTTAACCAAACTGTGATTCTTTGGCTTGTTCCGCTGTTGTGATGCTTCGATCAATCAAATCCAAATAATTATCTTGACATTCTGCCTTTTCCGATCGCTTTCACTGAGAACTCAAGTCAGAATGCTACACATATTAATCTAATTGTGTGCCAGGATAGTAAGCGCCACCTTTTTGTCTTATGTGGATGGGGTAGTGCCCGCCCTCCCCGCGCCCGAGAACCACAGCCACACTGTCTTGTTGTGAGGCGACAGTGCTAATTTATTTCCTTGTCATCTCACTATGAAGCCACTTGTTAACACTGTAAAGTATATCTTTAGAACAGCCCAGCCTTAGATTACAGATAACCTGAAGCTAACCATTTTTCTCAGTTCTTTATCCTACAAACCCCAGCACACTGTTTAATATCATCCACGTGGTTCTCATAAATAATTGGACTTTGTAATTAAAAATCCTTTATCGCATGGTGAGCTTCCTCCTTTATGTCGGGTCAGCAGCAGCAGAGAGGAGGAAGGCTTATTCTCATGGAGATTAAAGAAACGTTTGGGCCATTTGCATTCATAAAACAGAGACACGATATAACGCATGTATAATAAATGAGCCCTCAGCTGCACATTTGAGGATGTGCTGAATTAATCTGTTATTTCATTTGCATTTTGTTTACATAACTGCAGACTTATAAAAAGAACTGGATTCAATAAAAAGTGGTGTATATATTATCTGAGAAGTTCTGTGGTTTAGTGCGTAATTCCTCTGGCAAAGTGGTTAGCAAACGTTATGGTTGTGCTTGACTTGTATTGAAGAATTGCTTATACTAGTTGAAGTAGTTGGGGTTTGCCTTACAACCATAAGGTCTGCAGTTCAATACCTACTTTGCTTCTGTATGTTTTTGAAAGCAAAGGTAAAGTTTTGTTTTGTAGAACTGAAAGTACAGAAAAAAATAATAAAAATTAAATAAATAAATTATATTAAAATTACTGTTACCTATAATAACAATAATAATAATAACTTCCAGGTGGTGTTGTGCTTTAAGGTGTTACACATATATAACTCTCCCCCAAGCTTCATTAAGGTCTGCAATCTGGCTAACGCCAGTAGCACTTTGAATTGACATTCTTCTGGGATGTCTCGCTGAAAATGACTGGGAAAAGTCTGAATGTCGTGATGAATATTTGAATCTGATTGGTCGAAGTGTCACAACAGTGGAACGAAACAAAGTATGTCCGTTGGTGTCACCATGTTTGTTGTGGTTCATTTGGGCGCTTCACCTTTAGCTCCACCCAAACCACCATGCCGCTCTGTGATTGGTCCAGTCGCCAAACCACTGATGTCCTGGGTCTATGCATCAAAGTGTCTCTCTTCTCGGACCTATGTGTAAGTACCTGTTTGAGGATCCAGGCAGCCATCTCGTGGCCACAGTCGAAGATGACGTGGAACTCCTTGGACTTCTTCATCTCCTTCAGAAGGGGCTTGGCGTCCTTGGTCTCCGTGGGCAACTGCCGGATCTTCAGCCGGATGTTGTAGCGCGATGGAGCTTTGATGAGCTCCTGCAGGCGGATCAGACCTGTGCACAGGAACACAAGACGTTTACCATCAAAGGGAATTTCAAATGGCACTGATACTTGAAACAGCACAGAAACACATCGTGGGTTTCTTTTAAAATAATAACTATGACAAAGTTGTTGTCTAATGTAATGTTTAGTGTTCTGGGGAATATGGAGTAGATCTAGATATTGTGCTGGAATATTCATGTTGCAGCTGTTTGCTGACTTAGTATTTAATATTCACTGTTCTAAATCAGATAAATGGATACAATGTGCTTGATTGAAATCATTACATTAGGCTATATCCATTCACTCTCCATACTCTCTGTACTCAGCAGTACGTCATGCTGTTCTGTAGCTACAGCTGCCTGGGGCAGACTTGTGGCTGCCATTCTGTTGTAATGGCATCATTGCCCACCTGTCACTCACAGCACATTCACCCAGGGATAGAAGCACTTTTACAGATGCTCATAGTCACTTTACAATTTCCTGCACTACTCATTTACTCCACACTGGTGGTTACTGCTGTAGTCACAGTTGCTCTGGGACAGACTGACAGAAGCTTATATACCTCATCATAAGATCAGGATTCAAATATAATCATAGTTTTGCCTAAATTGACACTTGCACCTTTTAGATATCCAGCCTTAAATCAGCTTTTCAGAGCTTTTAACCATGTTATAGTTGTTTCCTTCTAATTGACCCTCTGAAGCTGTATTTGGAGTGATTTATGCATGTTTGAGTAACTTTAATCGCTTATTTTCAAGACACCATTTTCTGATCAATCCTTATTTTCAAGACACCATTTTACTGATCAATCCCCGTTTCCACTGCCACCCGTACACGCCCACTGCGACGTACATACTTCATTCTCAAATTTTATTTTCTTAATCGGTGATACGTGTAGGATTCGGCAGCGTGTCGTAGCCATTTTGGTACAAATGAAAAAAAATCCACTACTTGCTAGTGAGATCTGCAGCTATCCATCACAGGTGCTGACAGAATGTAATGTTATTAAGTCGTTTTGGATGAATATTGTGATTTCAAATGTGCACATTATAACATAATGATCCTCGGTTGTCACAGATTATAACTATAGAGCAGACACAAGCACGATCCGTCTTCTTTAATAGTAAAATGAATTAGCAAATAATCATTTATTGAGCTTTGTTTCATGTTTACCTAATATCCTTTATTTTTAATATGTCAAAGTGGTGAGTGTGGGAATAATAGTGCATGATAAAAGTAGCACAAAAGAAGTTGTCCCCATAATTTTCCCCAAAACTTGAAGGTCTTGCAGTCATCTGTTGCAACAATAGCCCAACTCACAAGCAGAAGAAGCAGCGGTGGTAGTCCTGGAGAGTGAGACGTGCCCACATGAGCAGAAAGCACACAGCACACGTACATTTATCCTGAAAGAGAATGGTAAAGCAGACTGCCACAGAGCATGTTTGATCTGCGCTGCTCTGAAGGACTGGCTTCACATTCTCTCAAAAGCACATTTGTACACACAACATGGCTAATCCTAACACTCTTATCCTCCCACGCACTCTTGGCAAGCTAACACAGAGCTAGCTACAGACCATCAGGAGAATTAGCACCACTGTAGAAAAGAATATATCTACAGGACTAGAAATTTATTTGAGTTCATTTCAGTTTGGGCAGTTGCACTTGCGCCTAGCGGGCTAACAAACTCACTGAGATAATTGAGAGAATTGAACAGCACAGCAAAATCTCGCCGTAAAAAACATATTTTCCCAACTTAAAATACATTTGACAGTTTTTTAACTATATCTTAATCTAACACTGGATTTATACTTGGGTTTGGCACATACTTTAAGTGGGTTACTGCCTTTTACACTTGCGGTGTAATGCGGTGTAGCACTCTGGATTGAGTTGTACACATTATCAGTGATGGTTCTCACTGAAAGTAATCAGGACCTTTCGGGACGTTCAAATGAATACTCCAAGTTCATTGGTCACAGCTTCACAACAGCGAAACAAACTGAAAAATCAAACTTTTGTTACATCCAGTTAAGATAAAAGCACAGACATCATAGGCTGTATATATAAATTTACATATCTTAAGTCCAAGCCGTTACAAATAGGAAGTGATCATGAGTGTGAAGTGGTTTCTTCGAGCTCTGGTTCCAATTCACTTCATTTATTTATGTTTCTGTTGAAAAAAAATTGCCCCTCTCTCTGTAACTGTTGCTGAGTACCGTCATGTTGGTCTTAAAATGATCCTTGGGTTTTTATTTCACTATTTTGTCTGTAAATAAGATATGAACATTAATAACAGACAGGTGCCTTGTTTCCCCAAGGTCGCTCCTGCTAGCGTTAGCAACAGGTCAATTGACAGCCTCGTTGCTAAGCACCCAGAATTCCAAATATGGTCCCTGGTTTCAGATTAGACACTATAACTGCTAGCCCGATTGGCAACCGAATACTATGGGTGACGCACAGTCCACAAATGCACAAAGCACTTCCCTAAGCATGTTTTTCCCAAACAAAATAGTCTATATTTCTGCTCAAATTGTTTGAAGTACGTCTGCCAGTGTTTTGCTTCACTTGGGCCTTGGGCTTCTGCCGAAACCCCAATACTGTTCTGTGATTGGTCCCATCTGCGTAAGGTTAATAATTTGGCACAGTGTCCCCGATGTGTGCTGATTTCTGTGGATATCTGCACTGATTGTCCGGCATGATGGAAGTAAACAAACCGATTGTATAAAGAAGCACGCTAGTATCTCTGCCTTTGTAATAATTGTAGGCCTACTACAAAAAAGAAAAAAAAAACGCCTTGAACCATGGAGCTGTTTCTATTTTACAGTGTTTCGCCTTTATCTTTCCACTGTTGATCCTCCTCCTCACATTTGGCAGGCTAACACGGTGCTAGCTACAGACTTATCAGTAGCATTTAACACAGCAGAAGAAGAACAGAGGCGGCCTGGCTGATCTCCCTCCTCACGCCCCCTCTCGTACCACGCACTCACTTCCTAAGTCAAAGGAAACACTACGTTTACATGCACGCCAGGAAAACCGGATAACTGTCCAAGTCCGGTTCAAACGGATTTATCAAAATGCACGTAAACCCGGGAACTACGATTGAGGTGCTGTGAATTGAATCTCAAAGACCCCAATAACACATCTGAAGAAGCCGATATGTACTCAGATACCCACTACATGTAACAGCGAAGTCTGATTTACATTAGGTGCAGAGTAGGAGAGGCATTCAACTGCATGGGGTAAGAAACAGCCAGGAAAATAATAGACACGTGTTTGGATGTGTGCTAACCATAGACTATATAAAGGAGTGGACTGATGGAGTGTGATGTCACCCATAGCATTCGGCTCCAGTCAAATGAAGCTCACTGAGGCTAGCAGTTATAAGGGTGAAGTTGGAGCCAAGTTCCATATTTGGAATTCCGAGCCAATTTGGAGTGAAGCTGTTGAAGGTAACGGCCCTTCCCTTTTGACAGCGTTGCTAAGCGCCCGCCCCGCCAAACCAGTGGTGCGGGCGCTTAGCAACACTGTCAATCAAACCTGTGGCCAATGCTAGCGAGAGCGATCTCGGGGAGAGAAGGCAGCTGATTTGTCTGTTATTAATGTTCATATCTTGGGTTATGGGCGCAATAGTGAAATAAAAATACCAGGATCACGTAGAGCGGGTCTAGCAGCTATTTGGAATGCAGTGGCTAGCAAGTTAGTTATGTCCACTTATATATACAGTCTATGGTGCTAACTCATTTTAGCTCAGCGGCGATGATAAACTACAGTCCTTCCACTGTGGGCTAGCATGTGTTGTTTGAGATGAGATGTTACTAATCTATTTCTGCTTTTTTTTTGCTAATATTACTAGACACCCCTGAATATCTTGTAGCTCCCATTTGCACCTATTCAGTTCTTTAATCTGTAGAAGACTGGACGAGAGTGGTCTGACAAGTTTTGGGGCAATGATGATTTAAACAACACATAATATGGTAAATGTTAGAATATTGTTCCCTCATTAAAAACATACCAGGGGCTGTATTTAGTGTCCTTCAGGCTAATTTCAGTAATCCTCTGTAGAAAGTACTTTGCTTCTGAGCCTCACCAAACACCAAATTTTCCCATGATTGTGATGTCATAGATAGAAACCCTCAGTTTTTAAGTCCATAAATCAACACCAGACTCGTTCCTGCATGATTACACTAACATGTTCCTCATTATATTAACTGTTATCTGTGTAATCCCTCATTATCCAGATATAGCAAATGAAAAATTCAATTCTGTCAACAGGGCAAAGGTTTTATAGTGAAGACAATAGTGCTAGCCAGTATGCTAATAGGTGTGAGACCACCCATTAGGGGCCTGAATGATTGTTCAAAATATGACTCAGGCACAGTTCACACTTAGTGTAGTTCAATAAACCTAGCCAACAAACAGAAACTGTAAACAATAGGTGTGTTAGTTTCAGTGTAGAACTGAAGAAGCGGCTTGGATGAGCAGAGAAACGTCTTCACTCTGAAACTTTTGTCCAGTTGACAGGACTTAATTTAATTTTTTCTGGTTATTAATTATTTTCGCTATAGTAATTCCCTCTGCTGTATTTTTAATTAGGTATTATTTTCAGTTCTAAATCATGAAATGAACCAGGGACTGGTTCACTTGGAGCTCGGCAGACTGGGATTGTAGCAATAGCGGCTGTAGTACTTTAGAGAACTATCAGTGGAGATTGGCCTGGGATTAGTTTCACAGGAGACAGTATGAAGTGCTGCTGTTGGTTATAAAGGTAAGCTGCGGGGGTGTGTGCCCAACAGAGAATTCAATTCAGTTTATTTTTGTAAAGCCCAAAATCAAAACAGCAGCTGCCTCTTAAGGCTTCACAGGATCATTGATTTAACCAAGAGAAAGTTAGAAATAACAGTGTATACACTGAAGAGCAGTACTAACTACAGCCTGTAAAATAAATTAATTTAAATAAATGTGTTGTCATGTAATCATTTTAACCCATAATTAAAAAACAAAATCAAAAAAAGTAATAGATGGAAAAGATTGCATTGCATTACATTTATTTTAAAGCAGACCTGTTGTGTCGGCTCTATAGCTATAATCTGCAACACCTGTCATTATGTCAGAATTTTAAACATTTTAAATTGCAATTAATCTAAAACGACTTCATAAAAGAAACAAGTCTGCTGACTTCAGCGTTAGAAAACTGCAGTACCGAGCAGGAGCCGTGAAGCCGTGAAGCTGTCGGCACCTCCTATGGATAGCTGCAGATCAAGCTAGCTTCATTGTCATTTGTACCAAAATGACTATGCGACGCTGCCAAATCCTATGTGTATCACGATTAAGAAAACAAAATTGGAGAAGGAAGTGAGTGCGTCACAGTGGGCGGTGGTGAAAAAGGGGATAGATCGGAGCAATGACGACTTGAATATTGGACAATAACGATTACTCAAACTTGCATAAATCACTTATAAATACAACTTCGGATGAGTAAACGGTGAGGTGAGCCAGTTATAACATGGTTAAAAGGTCTGAAAAGCTGATTTTGCAGAATAGGTCTGATTTAAACTTTTAAAATTTAACATAAAGGCTCTTTAAAGGTAATGTATCTGACTAGAAAAAAGTCTTTTTGGCCCATAGTTTATCGTAAAAGCAGCATATAATATAATATAATAATAGAAACGTTTAAAGCCATACAGTCCAACCAAAGCATTAACATCACCATGGAGACAAACCGGCTGACCGCTCACGAGAAAAGTTACATATTATACCTTTAAAAATTATAATAAATGTACGCTATCATGACGCTATGGGAGATGTGTTTACGTTTTTTTTTTTTTATATGTACTGCTGTTTTTTTTTATTTATGGACGTATAAAATCTCTCCATCCCCCTCTCCCTCTCTCGCTCTTTCAGGTATATCTATGCATACTTACGACGCAATTACACTGAAGAACTCCAAAGCGCTGTGTGAAGGAGACACGATTGATGGTACGGATGATTACTTGTCACGGCTCGAAAAATGGATGGGACTGGAGCCAGATAGGATTTTCACTCTCTCTCTCTCCCTCTCTCTCCTCTCCTCTCAGATAAACCAACCTCATCTGTTCTTTTATTTTTCCCCTCTTTTTTGCTGTTGAATTGAAGAGCTCCCCCAGGTCGTGCAGAGATTGCTGTGAAATGGAACGACGCGTACCTTGTTGTTAGCAGAACCTTAATACTGCGGTTGGTAAAAGCTGTCGTTGCTATAGGTCCCCACAGGCTTGTTGGAGACGCAACACTTTGAGAAGAGTTAGCTAAGGGAATATACGACTAGGGAGCTCAGATGTTTGGAAATCAGACAACCATAACAGAAAAAATGTATAGTGCTTGGCAGAGGTGGGAAGTACTCAGTTACATTTACTCAGTTACATTTACTTTTACAAAAATGTTACTTTTGAAGGTACTTGTTTGGTCACATGGTTGTATTTTTATATAACGTTTTTCCACCTTCGAGGCACTCAAAACGCGTTACATCAAGGAGCCACTCACCCGTTCACAGACACATTCATACACCAGTGTATGCAGACACTGGAGGCGAGGTGGGTTAAGTGTCTTGCTCAAGGACACGACAGCATTCAACCTGTGGGAGCTGGAATCGCTTCGTCAACCCGTGGGTTAGTTGAGCTCAACAAATGATGTTTATGTCTATATCCAGATTTGAACAGCCAACCTTTGGATCAGAGGACAACCACTCTACTAACTGAGATACTCCTACTTGAGTAATATTTTTTATTAAAGTAGCAGTACTCTTACTTGAGTAAACGTTGTGGTTCCTCTTCCCACTGTGAGTAAGTCTAAAGTGACTTGAGCTTCATGTCGACAATATGAAATTATCTGAACATTGTGTTTCTTGCAGCTCCTCCAGATATGATTTAGTTTGTCTCATTTGTGTGTCGATCCTTTGAAAATACCAGATTTTGTGCATTAGTTCATGTTTTGTCCTTCAGATTACACTCTTACTTTTCCCAAATACTTTTTCACTCTTACTTGAGTACTTTCTTAGATCACTGCTTCTACTTGAGTAATATTATTTTGAAGCAATGTTACTTACTTTCTTCAGTACAATTCTGGCTACTCTCCCCACCTGTGGTTTAGAGCGTGTTCATACTGGATCCCATTGAAGTTAACTTTGTTATACTTGTTTGTGGAAATGTGAACTTGCTTTCGAGTCGGATTCACACCAAACAAGCACATTGGGTCCATTTGAAATCACAGGTCTTCCAGCCTGACCAGCCAGTCCCTGCTACTATCTTTTCTGTTCAAATGCACAAGGGTCAGAAAGTGGACTAATCAGTGTTACATAAGTGCACTATGTACATTTTGTGGTGGAGGCTAGCTTTGCCATGAATGTTCCAGAGTATGGCATTAAACATCTATCTCCATGGACACAAATCGGTGATGTCATGGAGCACAAAGTTACATTTCACATCCGTAGAGAGGCAACCCTGCTCACAGTAAGAATGTACATTTTTCATGTATTTCTGGCAAAAACAAACAAACAAACAAACAAAAACATGCGAAATTGAACTTGGGTGGTCAGCGTGTCTCAAAGTCCCATGAGGAAGCTGTCCTCACACCCTCACCTATGGAAGATGAATGAAACAAGTGCACCTTTTCTCCCATTTCTGCCCATCCACCCCTGCATTCCACGGACAATTAGACCAGTATATAAGCCAATCTCACGCCTCTGTTATTCACTTTTACCGGTCAGGACCTTTGTTGGGCATGGGTCCAAGATGCTAACAATGCTATTCAACATGAAAAGGACAACAGAAGCCAAAAGAATATAACTTAATAAACACAGCTGGACTTGATCTCTTGCCCCCCGCCTCTTTGTTCATTCAGGGGTTTCTAAGATACACCAGCTTTCTAATCCAGCATTTTACACAGAGCTTTAACCTGCAGATAGAGACACATACTAGTTTTTCTCATTCTCAGTATATGGACAGGCCTCATGTGAAAGCTCAGAACCTCCAGAATTCACGCACTGAGCTGCAGGTGCTGGGGTTTAGGTAGTGACTACTAAGATCAGAGAGTTTTAGGTTTAAACCAACTGGATTTCAGCATTGAAATTGGCAACCCAAATGAGAGACTCTAGAGAACACCATCATAACATCATCTAACCCATATCTGGTGTTAAGTCATGTTTAAGAAAATATTAAATAAAAATGACTGGGGTGGTGGTCCCTCTGTTTAAGAAGGGAGACCGGAGGGTGTGTTCCAATTACAGGGGAGTCAGTCCTCAGCCTTCCTGGTAAGGTCTATTCCAGGGTACTGGAGACGAGAATCTGTAGTTGAACCTCGGATTCAGGAGGAGCAGTGCGGTTTTCGTCCCGGTCACGGAACGCTGGACCAGCTCTACACTCTCCATTGGGTCCTCGAGGGCTCATGGGAGTTTGCCCAACCAGTCCATATGTGTTTTGTGGATCTGGAGAAGGCATTCGACCTGGCAGTAAGTCGGACCTATTCCCGGTGCATGTTGGACCCGCCAGGGCTGCCCTTTGTCACCGGTTCTGTTCATTGTATTTATGGACAGAATTTCTAGGCGCAGCCAGGGGCCGGAGGGGGTCCGGTTCGGGAACCACAGGATCTCATCTCTGCTGTTTGCAGATGATGTTGTCCTGATGGCTTCATCGACCCAGGACCTGCAGCAGGCGCTGGGGCGGTTTGCAGCCGAGTATGAAGCGGCTGGGATGAGAATCAGCTCCTCCAAATCTGAGGCCATGGTTCTCGGCCGGAAAAAGATGGCTTGCCCTCTCCGGGTGGGTGGAGAGTCCCTGCCTCAAGCGTAGGAGTTCAAGTATCTCAGGGTCTTGTTCACGAGTGAGGGAAGGATGGAGCGTGAGATTGACAGGCGGATTGGTGCAACGTCTGCAGTGATGCGGTCGCTGTATCGGACTCTCGTGGTAAAGAAGAAGCTGAGCCGAAAGGCAAAGCTCTCGATTTACCGGTCAATCTACGTTCCTACCCTCACCTATGGTCACGAGCTTTGGGTAATGACCGAAAGGACAAGATTGCAGATAGAAGCGGAATGAGTTTCCTCCGCAGGGTGGCTGGGCGCACCCTTAGAGATAGGGTGAGGAGCTCGGTCACACGGGAGGAGCTCAGAGTAGATCTTGATAGGAGCCAGCTGAGGTGGCTCTGGCATCTGTTCAGGATGCCTCCTGGACGCCTCCCTGGAGAGGTGTTCCGGGCATGTCCACTGGCCTGGGCATGTCCCACTGGCCTGGGAACGCCTTGGGGTCCCACCGGAGGAGCTGGAGGACGTGTGTGGGGTGAGGGAAGTCTGAGAGCTCCCGCTTAGACCGCTGCCCCCGCGACCCAGCACCGGATAAGCGGAAGAAGATGGATGGATGGATAAATAAAAATCGTACATATTGATCCTTTAAGCAAAACAAATCCAATAAATGTGTAGCAGCTCAGTCTTACAGCATACAGAGGAGAATATGAATACACTATAGAACTCTCTCAAATATATGCCTTAAAAATCCACATTCCACCTGGGTCTCTGTTGCATGAGGCTGCGTCAGAGCCTCTATATGCTCAGCGGGCTCCTGTCTGGCACCTCTGCTGTGGTGGAAGCGGTCCCCTGCAGTGGAAGTGACACATGGGGGTCAAAGGTCACTGAGGCAGAGATGAGCTTCATAGGAGGAGGAGGATGATTTGAGGTTAACGTGTGGTCAGAAACAATATGGGGCTATGGTGGACTACAAGCATCATGGAATCAAAAGAACAGCGGGACTGGAATTGGGAGACGTGTGGTCATGTTTTGTGCAGTTATCTCTTTCTTATCAACGTGTTACTATAAAGTTTTGTGTGTATTTTTAGGCAGAAGATCAACCAAAATATCGACCTGTACTGGAGATTTAAGGCCGATAGCTGATATGCTAAAAAGTACACATGTCGGCCCGATGTATTGGCGAACCGATATCTCTAGTATTCAGAATCTGGTACAATTACTTTTTCATTTGGTGGTACTCAGAATACAGTTACTTTCCTAAAATCCAAGAAATACATCACGGTGTTTGATTTACAGTTTAGGCTTTAAACTGCTTGGTGTTAGTGAGAATAAAATAAAACTCTGCTCTTGTGGTAATGTGTGTGTGATTTGTCATTTTTTAGTAGTTAACATAAAGCACTTGGAATTACATGTTGTCTTTCTTATATTATAATTTAAATGCAACTCTACATGAAAGTATTCTCAGTATTCAGAATACAGTACTCTGATTGGACCATGTAACGGAATACATTACAAAATACATTTTAATGCATGTATTCAGTATTCTGTAACTAAATACAATTTCAAAGTATTCTTCCCATCACTTGTTGAATTTTGGGTTAGTTCTGTTTTAGTCCTGGTTTAATTCTGGGATAGTCCAGATTCAGACCTGGTTGGTACTAGTCTAGTCCTAGTTTAACACCTGTTCAGTACTTCAGTTTTGGAGAGGAATGTTGTAATGTTTGTATTTTATTTTCCACAAAAATATTGCATTTGTTGTTATATTATCATTATTGAAACCAAACTTACCTTACGCACTCCGAGCATCCTAATTATTCACCACGATGAGTTTATAAGAGCTTTTCACAACTTTCACAGACTAGAGCGGAGTTTTGCCATCACGGTAATGCTAACAACAACTAGCATGCTAACCCGCGCTTTCTGATAATCGGACAATAAAACACTTTCTAATTAGGTGCAGAAAGTACCTCGCGGACTTATTTTGACCTCAAGAGCTGCTTATACAATACATCTGCTGGGATGAGACACATTTTACTGAAATAAATGGGAAAAATTAGTCACTGGCCATTTAAAGGGCCCATATTACACTATTTTCTGATCTATGTTATAATGTTGTTTCCTCATCACAAACAGACCTGGAGTTGTTTAATTCACACATATTTAACACACAAATCCTGCATATTTAGTTCTTCTTCCCTGTTCCACCTTGTGATGTCATATGGTAATCAGGAAGTGCCACAAATCCTGCATATTTAGTTCTTCTTCCCTGTTCCACCTTGTGATGTCATATGGTAATACAGGAAGTGCTCCACTGTGTTTTTAAACTCCATACACCTTCACTGGAATCATTTGGATGATTTCAGTTCTGGAATTGCCAATCTCTACTGAACTAAAGGTAAAAGGAGCTGTTAACATGAAAACTACCACTACATGACATCACGAAGTGGAACACTAGACAGACTAATAATAAAGTGTTACTCAAACATGTCTGGATGAAACATAACACAACTCCAGGTATGTTTTTGAGGAGGTAATAACATTATAACACAGTTTAGAGCTCATAAGAGTCAATGTTGCATAATATAGGACCTTTAAGTTATTCAAAAAGTATTTTAACAAGTCAGAATAACTCATTTTTAACAACTTTTAAAAGAGTGATGTTACTTGGTAGATTCATCTTTAGCATACACTATTATTATCCCAAACACAGTCTCACTCAAATGCTTTAAAATTGCCATCGCTTCCTAAACCGCTTTTCATCGGAGCATAATATTAAATCCCACTGACTTGTTTTTCTGCACAACCTTCTATTTTGCATATTAAAATGTCAGTTGTGAAAATTGTTGTTTTTAAATAAAAGATATGACGGGCCCATTAAACTGTCAAACGCCAAACACTGTTCTTTCCTCTGACTGTCTAACTGGAAATAGGTTTTATGCGCACAATTATTACTCACTTGATAAAAACAGCACTCAGAACTGAAGAGCGAGTTAAAAATATTCTCTCTGCAAAGTCATGGGCCAAAATGATTCAAAGACTACCCTCCAACTGCGCTATTCTAATGTCTCTTGTCAGGTCTGCATTAGGTCAGTGTTACGATAATCCAAGCAGACAGTGGGTCATTCTGGGTAAAGTTGTTTTTTTTTTTGTTTTGTTTTTCCTCACTGTTGCTTATATTTACCTGGGAGACTGGCAGAGCACTAGCAGCACCTGACAACTAACGCCAATCCACAGGCAGATTGAAGCATCACATTGAACAGCAACGGTTAAGTGTCTTGCCCAAGGATCGTATACACTGGTCAGCGCTGGGGTCAAACCGTCAATCTTATAGGCACCGTAGCTGTTTTTACTGGTCCCTTTAATGTGGCTGTATCCAGTTTCAGCCCGTGTAGGTGAGCAAAATTAGTTTTTCTCCAGTTCAGATCATAGACTGTATATATAAATGGACATAGCTAACCTGCTAGCCACCACGTTCCAAATAGGAAGTGATCGTGGACGCGCTTCCGGCTCCATGGACTCTGGCTCCAATTCACTTTACATTGAAAGATGGTCGCCCCTCTCTCTGTAACTGCTGCAGTGAGCCTCGTCATTTTGGTCTTAAAATATTCGTATTAATCCGCTCTACATGATCCTGGTGTTTTTATTTCACTATTTTGTCCGTGAATCAAGATATGAACATTGAACAGACAAATCAGATGCCTTCTTTCCCTGAGGTCGCTCCCGCTAGCATCAGCAACAGGTTTGATTGACAGTGTTGCTAAGCACCCGCTCCCTGTTAAACCAGCGATGTGAGCGGGAATGGGCCTTACCTCCAAAAGCCTCGCTCCGGATTGGCTCTTTGGTTGCTATGATACTCACGCTCGGAATTTCAAATTTGGAACTCGGCTCCAAATTCGCCCCTGTAACCGCTAGCCTTGACGAGCTTCATTTGAGTGGAGCTGAACGCTATGGGTGATGTCACACTCACATAGTCCACTTCTTTATACAGTTTATGGTACAGATATATTGTAAAAGCTCTAACTCAGAATGTACACCTTGGGCTACAAAGCTGCAAACGTGCGTATTTTTAAACATCAGAGCTGCTCCTGCAACACCAGCCTCTATATATACTCACATTTAAACACCAGACTGTTTTATATTGCTTATATATTCATTGTTGATCTGATGAATTACATTTTAAAAGTAAGCAAAAGTTGACAAGACAATTCTACATCACGGGGCTCTGCAGTGCTGTGCCTGAGAAGCTCAGTGTGATATAAAAGTCTCCATTTAAGACTAAAATAACTATTTATACAAAAGCCAGAGTGCAGATCACTACTGTGTTACATGAGTTGACTCTTAAGCTCATGTCACATCAGTTCACACATGTCTTTTCTCCTCCACGAGGCTCATTAGGCATTAAGACAACAAAACAATAAAGTTTCCACATCTCTGTGTTTCAGTGACACAGAGTGAAAGTTCACTGTCACTGAGCCCAACTATCAAAGCAACAACAGTAAAAATATCTATTAGATGTAATCTGATAAAGTGTGTGCGCGATGTATTTGCAAAGAAGATAGACTTGGTTTTCTAATTTTGTAGGAGGATGGCAAAGTGGCAGAGCACCAGCCACCCCATTGCATATGGGAGATGTGGAACAGCTCTCATTCACTGCAACAGGTGTAAGTACTGCAACGATCGTGGTTTGTGATCGTAGCGACAGGACAGGGTCTTTGTAAAGTTCTGTCAAAGCGTGTGGTTTTGGCTGGCCAGGAAAGTATTATACTCAGACTGTATAAAGAAATGGACTAAGTGAGTGTGACGTCACCCATAGTGTTCGGCTCCAGCCAAATGAAGCTCATCGAGGCTAGAGCAGTTATAGGGGTGAATCTGGAGCCGAGTTCCATATTTGGAATTCCGACCACGAGTGTCATAGCAACCAAGGAACCAATCCAGAGTGAGGCTGTTGAAGGTAACGCCCCTTCCCGCCCGCACCGCTGGTTTAGCAGGGAGTGGGTGCTTATCAACGCTGTCAATCAAACCTGTTGCTAACGCTAGTGAGAGCGACCTCGGGGAAAGAAGGCGTCTGATTTGTCAGTTATTAATGTTCATATCTTGATTTATGGACAAAATAGTGAAATAAAACCACAAGGATCATGTAGAGCGGGTTAATACGAACATTTTAAGACCAAAATGACAAGGCTCACTGCAGCGGTTACAGAGAGAGGGGTGACAATTTTTCAATGTAAAGTGAATCGATGGAGCCGGAAGTGCGCCCATGATCACTTCCTATTTGGAATGCGGCGGCTAGCAGGTTAGATATGTACATTTATATATACAGTCTGTGGTTATCGCATCGTGTCAACTCACATGTACTACTGTTAGGAAATAAATGTCCTAACGAGTCCTAGAGTTGTGCAGAGAGGCAGGAGACTCTGGATGTTTGAGGCAGGAAACGTTTATTTCCCATCAGTCCAGGACCTGGTGACTTGTAAACTCAACACTGCACGTTTGTATCGGCCATTCAAACCTCACTACGCTTCCACACAAGGAGGTTTAAACAGGAGCTAAGAAGGACAGCACTGAGATGAGCTGGCTGAGATAAAATGAGCCGTAGCTAAACACAAAGAAATGCCAACAATGAACTGCAGGTGTCCTTTCTAAGACTATGTAGGGCATGAAAAATTCCACAACGACTACTCTGCACTGCCTTTATCCAAGTGGACAGCGGGTCATTCTGGGTAATGTAGTTTTCCTCTTCACTGTTGCTCACTGCATTGGAAGCCTCAGCACACAGCACACTTTAGCACCTGAGGACTGGGGCTGAACGCTGGGGTATTGATTTGTGAATGAACCTGACAGCTTACACTCTGCTCCCAGCTCACTGTCCCACTGCTGTTTTATCACTATGGAGGGAGCCATTTTGTTTTATGCTCATTTGAACACTGGAACGATCGCAGCTGTGCTTTGACCCCAGGGGGACACCGTGATTCAGTAAAGCCACTCCCGGAATAGCAGCAGTTACACAGCAGTGAATGAAGGTAACGAAGTAAAAATGTAAAAGTACTTAAGTAAAAAAAAAAAAATAGGTATCTGTACTTTACTTAGATACAGTATGTAACTTTCTGGAAATCGAAAGTTAAAGCCATACTTCAGAACATTCTCCATGGAGATAGATATGTGGAAGATTATAGCCAAAGGTACAACATTTCCAGACCCTCCGCCAGGCCAAGTATGGAGTAGGTTTGTGGAGATGCAAGCCTGCACACAATAAGGACGTATGTTTTGGCTTTACGTACATTTTTACTGTGGATACTTTTTACTTTTACTTCACTATATTTGAGAGCAGGTATCTGTACTTTATACTCCACTACATTTTTGAACTGGACTGAAAACAGTTCAAACAGCACAAAACGTGAATGGAGCATCAAATGAACCACAAAAGTGCAGAAATATCTCAGTATATCCTTGTTTGGGAGATTACAGCAGATGTTTCTGTCAGTTTTTGAGGTCAGTTTTACTAGTTATAATTAGAGACGATATGCTCCATATTGTAATTTGCATATTACCCAGACTACAGGACACAGGAGATGAACACTCTTGTTCTGAGGACTGTTAGGCCCAATTCCAATTCTCTTTTGTACTCCTACTCCTTTCCCTTAGCCCTAGCCCTTCCCCTACCCCTTCAAAATGAGGGCTAAGGGTAAGAGCTGAAAACACAGCACTAGGAAATGGGACAGTCCTTGTTATGTCTCTGCTTATTTTTCTATTTATTCTATTTAAGCTCAGAGCTGTGTGCTGTCATTTATGAATATGTCTAATTAATTAGGCGTTTATGATCATTATAATATAGTTATAGAGCCTAATATTATAGGCCATCTTAGGCTGTATTATTGTATTATATAGGCAAATATATATTATAGGGACTATATTTAGGCCACATTATGTATTCATAATCATTTTGCCTACTGTACTGATTAGTTGCAATGTTATAGGCTGCTTTTATTTAGTTAAACGAGCTAAATAGCAAGACAAGGCAGTGAACTGTTATGCTTCCATCTCTGCTTTACCGCTACGTCTCTCTGCTCATGTGCATGTGTCTGTGTTGGAGTTGTATTCTTGCGTCATTAATCCATTAATCTAAAGTCATCTTCTCTGAGCACTCAACACTTCTCTGCTCACTTTTTGCCCGTTCAGTTATGTCATAGACAAAACTCCAGACTTCTCCTATGCAGGCATGGCTCTATTGGCATAGCATTCCCGGGGGACTTCATTTGTTTTTTCCTGTTGCTGACAGCAGAGGGACCTCCAGTGCCTAAATGCCTCATTGGAAATGGAGGTGAAGTTTATGACGTATATTTCCCAAATGCAAACAAGTTAGAAAATGTAAAATTCAAATCCTAAAGTGACCAAAAGCATGTTGAAAAGAGTATTAAAGTCGCAAGAATGCATCATATGTGTTCTTTAAGAGTGTGACATCATCAGACTGGTCATACTTGTGTCCGTGCTTAGAAAACCAAAGGCTCTGACCTGTCCCTGTGCTGTCGTCGTACACCACCGTCACCGTCCTCCACCTGAAGAAGTGCACCAGGTCTAGGATGGCGCGGGACAGCGAGGAGAAGTCGGGGAACAGGCTGACGTAGTACGAGTCGCGGTTGTCCGATACCTGATGTTTCCAGCGCGTCTGGATGTGAGGCACCCCCAGAGCGTTACAGATGGACTGCACCGCATTGGCCGAGGAGCTGTGGGAGGGGCCAAAGATGGCGGCCACGCCCAGGGATAGCTGGTCACATGCTGAGGACAGAGGACAGAGGTTACCATGACCACTGGGTTGAAAGTAAACTTTTCACAAACATGGTTATGGCATACACCAATCCTGACGACTTAGACTAGTACTAGAGCCAAAGATGTTTGATTAAACCAGGATTCTGAACAATGTAATGACCAATGTCCATATACATGTTGCTTTATTCTTCCCACATGGCTTAGTATGAGACTTGATGAGCATGTTCACTTGTGCTCATGTGCTCAGATGTTGGATGAAAAACTTGACGCTGTGATAAAAGGGTTAACTTGTTGAAAGTTGGCGCCTTGTGAGTTGAGTAGAGACTTTTTACAGGCAGTAATACTTTTTTTTATGACAGAAATCCTTTTTGGCTTTTCGAAATCAAGTCACACAGACAGGGGAGAGGGGGTGTACCTCCAGGTCTAAAAATACTCCCTTGAAGGTCCTATA
>JACM01036204.1:0-10805 GCA_000787095.1 Periophthalmodon schlosseri | reverse complement strand
TATAGATATCATTATGAACAGTAGTGCAACAGTTGTTTATTTTTATGTTAGCCACTTGAAAGTCTAATTTGGTCATTTTTTCAGTCAAGACTTTATTAAATCAGTATCTAGTATCTGTATTGACTAGTATTTTTTATCTTTGTTCTCTTCTCACTAGTCACTACTCACAAGTTGTCATTATACTAAAATTTCAAACTTGATTTTGAGACTAAAGAATAGACTCGATACTCAATACTGATTCTGATACCACGATGACAATAAAAAACACTCTTCATTTAGGCAATAGAAGGTAATTTTCAACATTAAATCTTAAAGCTTAAAGCTTTGTTTTATATTCCCATGTGACCTTATATCTGTGTAATCCCTCTAAGGAATAGACTCTATACCAATTTCGATACCACTATCAATAAAAAACACTTTATTTCATTTTCAACATTAACATTTATGTTCCCATGTGACCTTATATCTGTGTAATCCCTCAGTCGTCCAGGTAGGTTCCATAGTGGTCCATGGGCGTATACTAGTCTTTGTGGTCTTATACTAGTTCTGATACCGCTTAAGATTATTCTAAAGCTATTCAGGAAATGTTCCTTTCTGTCCTGTGAGTGTGACTTTTTTTAGTATCGATTGCTCAAATGAATATCTAGTTTCAGTACTAGTTTTAGGATCAATTAGTAGGGATGCACTGATATTGATACTTTGACTTTAAGTATCTCCCAATAACCGATTTCATCTGATACCAGTGTAGGGATGGAACATGGCACTTATTTCCTTAAAACACAGTTGACTTATTACACAAGAGATCCAATTGTATTATGTAACTGTTATTAATCCTTCAAATAATTACAGAACCGCTTTGTATGAATAAAAGTTCAAACATATGAGATGCTCTAAGACAGAAAAAAGCCTGTAAATAGTCTTATTAAATCCAACTACTTTTGACAACCCTACTCCTGACACCATTCTGACAGAGCCAGTGCAGTTTGAGCTAAACAATAATAATTAAGAAAACAATTGTCATCGTAAACTTTAGATATTACACAGTTTGTCCCATGTTCACCTTATTTACTTGCTCATAAATCCACTTTGAACAAAATGTGAACTTACCCCCTTATACAGTTTGTACAATGTTATCAACGTGGTCAGTGTTCATAATGTTATGCTTGATTTGGGCGTGAGCGTGTCCTATCCGCCTCTGATTTACTGCCCTTGTTGTCATAGCTTGGGGTCTTGTGCTACAGACCCATCTCTGTTTGATTAAATGGAGCGGGCTGTTGTTTGGCATGCGGAGTTAACCCAATGCTGCCACCTCTGACCTCTGGCATATTAATTTGCCAGTGTAGCCTGCTGATGTATTACGGGGCCGAACAGTGCAGGCAATGATAACAAATCCAAATACGCTTCATGCATGTCATTTCTGGGCTTCTGCATGCTGTACAGTTGATGGAGCCACCTCGTCTGGCATAAATATAACCTAATGAATATTTGTGGCAGACACGCAGAGGTTCATTTAATACACATCACTCACTCTGTTTGCTTTTCATCTGAGGCTATAGTGTGTTAAGTAGCCCCATCTTTATTATATGCCTTTGTTGTGCATATTAGTAACTAGCTGTGTTTGGCCGTATAGATGGATTGCTGTAATTGTGACCACCCAGACTCCACTTAGTCCTCTCTCTCATCTCTCATCCCTATATGGTCCAGGACATCCTTTACACCGAGTGCACACACCACACAAAAATCCCGGCCTTTGTTGTCACAGAAAATGGAAGTTGTGAGGTCAGTCATGCCGAATAAATTGTAAATTGTTGGAAAGATATAAACACCTTTATGTTAGCAGAGCTGTCATTGTGCTCTGTAAATGACCTAAGCGACCGCAGCCATATGAGGGTCAAGCGCTCCTATTCTTGGAGCTTGTGTGGACGTTGAGGGTCTGTGTGCAGTATGGTCACGCCAAAAAGCCATCTGTACTGTGGCCGGGCGGAGACTCAAATAAATCAGAAGCACAATAGAAATAGTTGGGCGGTGTATGTCTGCTGTAGACCACTCAAGCAGTTCTTTAAAGATATATTGTGTTTTATAAAGACATCGTTTAAAAAGGGCCATTATCGAGAATTACTTTAGAATTGGGTTGTGCAATCTTTTATTTTTTATTTTTTGGAATAGTACTAGATTTGAAACTCTTTTTTAAAAGCTGAATTACTTTTTAAATGCACCACCAGATGGTCTGTTAAATCCAGTTTATTTTCTGTTCACAATTATTTATTTAAACACCAAGTCAAACAATTAGTTCTACATCAACGCTCCATAACACATTATTACAGTGACATATTATAAGTATATTATCATTACAATTAAAATAAATTCTTCTAAAATCATAAAACAAATAGATTAGTTTACAACAACAATGCAGGTAATGTGCTATAATCCTTCAAATCCATAGCGGCCATCTTAGTTTGGACATTCTTGCTTTTGCATTCTGTTTAAGGAACATTAATTGAGATTGACTCATGAGCCACTTAATCTGAGTAATCCACCAGAAGTTATTTGTTTTAATTAAGAAAAAAGAATACAACTGTGTTTATAACCAACTGATTGGGCACTAAGCAGTTGATTAGTATAATTGATTTAAACTATGTTCATTGAAACTGTGAGTTTGTATTGCAAATGGTGAATGGTTGTCTATCTATGTAGTATGTCTATCAACCCTGCTAATTTACTAACTACCTCTGGGTGTGCTTTGGCCCGTAGTATATGAAATCTGAAACTCTGAAGGCTCACCAATTAAGAACACATAGCAAATTAGCATTTTTTCTGACAAGCACGGCAATTTCTGTTCTATCTGCATTTCATTGAGATTCAGTTGACAGTGTACCTTTCCAATATGGGCAGAATTAACATTTAAGAGGTGACTGAAATAAACAATAAAACTACATGACTAGAAGCGTTTTACTTAAAGGTCCTATATTACGCAAAATTAACTCTTGTGACGTTTAAGCCATGTTAGAATGTTGTTACATCCTCAAATACATACCTGGAGTTGTGTTTTGTTTCATTCACACATGTTTGAGTAACCCTTTATTATCAGTCTGTCTACATCTCCAAAGCTCAAAATGCTCTGTTCCACCTTTTCCTCCAGTTTTCAAGCTAACAGCTACCTTTTACCTTTAATTCATCAGAGATTGGCAATTCCAGGACTGAAATTATCCAAATGATTCTAGTGAAGGTGTGTGGAGTTTAAAACACAATGAAGCACTTCCTGTACTATCACATGACATCACAAGGTGGAACAGTGTGTTTTCTGTTTGAGAAAAGAACTCAGACTAAATTTGCAGGGTTTGTGTGTTAAACATGTGTGGATGAAACAAAACACAACTCCAGGTCTGTTTTTGATGAGGAAACAACATTATAACAGATCGGAAAACGGTGTAATATGGGCCCTTTAAACTTCATTGGGACAAGATATATTATTGTTTCGAAAATAGCTTCAGCTTTGTTGATTGCTGACAATGATTTCAAATTTTGATTTCTGTTCGATTCAATATAAGTACTGAGGAATGCTTCTGAGTGTACTACATAAACACTTACAGTAAGAACTCATATAGACTGTATGACAAGCCTTTTATTTACCTGTTTGGCTCCTATATAAAGTGAAGAATGTTTGGTCAAATTCTCCAAGGGATTACACTGACTTAATCTACACACTATAATCCCTGCACTGAAGTTGTGTATGTGTTTTGTACTTTATCTATACATAGTCCATAGATTGCCAGACAAATCCCCCGAGGCAATACAATCTAATCAGATGTTCCATATGTTCCATGTGAGTTCCTCCTAATGCTGTTTTTGTCTCAAACTGTGCAAGTCCACAGTAGCCCGCCACACTGGGGCTTTCACGGGCTAATATCCGTCATAAGAGTAGATTAAGTGGCTGATCTGAACAGGGATTTCTATTGGGCGTGTCTATACTGTACATCGAGGTGGAGGGACAGAAGTTGTTTTGGCTCAAGAAATCATATGGAAAAGAAGGATTATTGGCTTAAAGGTCCCACATAACACTGTTTCCAGATCGATGTTATAATGTTGTTTCCTCATCACAAACAGACCTGGAGTTGTGTTTTGTTTCATTCACACATGTTTAACACACAAACCCTGCATATTTATGCTGAGTTCTTCTCTCAAACAGATTACGCCCTGTTCCACCTTGTGATGTCATGCGGTAATACAGGAAGTGCTCCACTGTGTTTTTAAACTCCATCATTGGATAATTTCACCTGTGGAATTTCCAATCTCTACTAAACAAAAGGTAAAAGATAGCTGTTAACTTCAAAACTACAACTACATGACATCACAAGGTGGAACAGAGTAGTTTGAGCTTTGGAGATGTAGACAAATAATAAAGGGTTACTCAAACATGTGTGAATGAAACAAAACACAGCTCTAGGTATGTTTTTGTGGCGGTAACATGACTATAACATGACTTAAACCTCATAAGAATCAATTTTGCGTAATATAGGACCTTTAAAAAACATGATGGCGGCGGTGCTAATGATGGCTACAAGAATAATCGCAATCAAATTAGAATCGTGTTGAATGGTCACAATTAGCATAGCACAAAGGCCTCAATTATACAGGTTATATATTGTCTCTGCAGAGATCTAAATGTCCCTGTGTCTACATGGGGTCTAAAAACCTAGCAGTTCATAGCAAGTCACTAAAATATTCAGTGAGAGCTGTACAATTAGTCACAATGGAATCAATATTGAAATGTGATCTGTTGAAATCATTTGTAACTGTAGGTTTATGCAGATTTTGAGGGAAATATCCTATGCAAAAATCCACAAATGTTGAACCTTATTATTATTTGTGGGATTGGGTCCCCAAATGTATAGCAATCTTATTTGTAGGACTGAATCTTTGAAGCAATTGTGAGGGGAAAAAAAAAAAATCCATAGTTCATTTGTGCTGATAGAGAAGATATTAAAATTTGTGCCAGTTTTTGTTTCAGGTGGATAGGCCCAGTACTTATAAAGACCATAAACCAGGTCAAAACTATATAAAGCCTGACAGATAGAAAGTAAATTCTGTACCAGAGAATTCTGACCTGTCCAGCTCAATTTTAAACTATGGGCAGTTTTAAATGTTATGATGTTGCATTACACAATCTATTTTTCTTTCTTGTTTTGCTTTGACATCAAGGCAAGAAAATGCTAAAATTGTACAAAACATCGTGTCCTTTTTATGTGGAAAAAATATGCTAATCCTGTATTTAATATTCTCGAACGTGCTTAAAATGTGCACTGTTGAACTTAATCCCAATTTGAAAACATGTTTTGCCAAGCTAATCACAATGGCACTACTTTTTTCTCAGAAGTCTTGAAGTAATATCTTTAACTGATGTAGAGCTCAGCTTCTCCAGTTCTCCTCTGTATGTCACGAAGTCACCTTAAGTCGAATCTATACAGTCCTAACACGGTGCCATCTATCAAATGTATGAGCAACCATCTTTTCTTTTCATTGTAAAGAAATCAATGCAGGCCACCATATGAATCAGGTTACACAGGCATCACTGCTGTCTGCTGTCCTGTGTCTCTATCAATCTATGTCTGTCTCTTTTTTCTGCCTTTTCAATCTTCCGCGCGTCCTCGTTTTGTTCGTGCTCCGTCCTCACGTTGTTCGCCTAAAAAATGACTTCGCCCATCTGGACTCCGCTGCCATTAGCAGTCCTCTATAGTAGAAAATACATCATAGCAAGTCTGATTTTTTCTCTACAATATATGCATCTGCGGTTGTGGGAGAAAAATGAAGAAAAACGTTGGTAAAGTTTGTAAGTGTGAATGGCATATGAATTGTGTTTGGAACAACCCATTATTGTAAACTAAACTCCAAATAAAAGCATTACAGTTATAAGCAAGTCTTCAAATGCTTAGTGAGAAATAGTTGAAATGGATTTGAGCTTCATGACTTTTCCCCATTCAATATGATTTTGCTTCAAATTGTTAATAGCTTTGGCAACTAGTCCTGTCACGATAATTACGATATCAACTTATAGTTCTATATATGAAAGCTGGACCAATATATTTTGGGGGTCAGTATTTATCATGTGTACATTTTCTTTGCACTACTGGGAAATTTTTGGTAATTTTTTGGCTATATGATAAGATTTAAGCCGTAAAAGGTTGAATTAATAACTTCTATGACTCATTACAGACACAAACTAACGACTAAAGTGTTTTGTTCTGCTGTTTATTTATTGCAGCTTATTATTTTTTAACATTATTGTACGTTTAGAATAGTTTTTGTGGTTTAAACCTGATCTTGCGTTATTGTGTCAGTGGCATAAATTAGTTTCAATATTATCATTTATCGTCTATATTTACTTCAGCAATATATCGAACTTCAAAATATGTTAACGTGAGAGGCCTGTTGGCAACGGTCTAAATTTTTCATTATTCTGAAACCCGTAGATAGGTCACGTATGCGTCGTTCTATAAAATTTGACGTCGTTATATCAGATGAGGGACAGGGGCCAGTATAACTCTAGTTTTATGCAGATTTTGAGGGAAATATCCAGTGTAAAAATCCACAAATGTTGAACCATATTATTTGTGGGACTGAATAATACCACCACTCTTTGAAGCGATTGTGAGGACAGAAAATATATTGAAATTTGTTCCAGCTTTTATTTCACTTATAAAGACTGACAGATAGAAGGTAAATTCTCTACCAGAGAATTCAGACCTGCCCAGCTCAGTTTTAAACTATGGACAGTTTGGAATGTTATGACGCCACATAACCCAACCTATTTTTCTTCCTTGTTTTCCTTTGACACCAAGGTAAGAAAATACTAAAATATAAAATACTTGATTTCAGTTGTGTGATGGAATTTATTCTACCCTCTCCTGGAATGCTTGTCAAACTCAGAGAGAGAAGAATACATTGCATAGTAGTAGTTTTTATTTTCCTCGTTCATGCACAAAATAGTGAAAAGTTAGTGCTGAGATGTCAAAGAGCGGGATTTGGTGTGTTGCGCCCTGTCGCTGCGGGCTGGGTGCTGTCTCGTGTGGAGCCGTGTTTTGAGCGGTTCGTGGAGGTAGATCTCCTGTCAGCTCTTGGCCAGAGGGAGAGCGCTGATGAAAGCCCTCTTCATCATCCTAATGGGATACACAAACCTCTTAAACCAAGCAGCGCTGCCATGGTTTCAGCTGGGATGGAGAGACAGAGGTGAGGAAGAGGAGGAGAGAGGAGAGACAGAGAGGATCCAGTCTCTAGACAGGCCACACACACACACTGCAGTACAATGTATACAGAAGGCAGACGGATGTAAACAAGTAATGCTTTGGGAGGGGGTTAGTGGGACAAGCCTCTCGGGAATGGCTCGCTGTCCTAACATGAGATAATGCTTCTAGAATATTTTTGAGGAGAAACCACTGTTCATAATTTGCTTGTTAGCAGAGTGGTTAGCCCTTCTCCTAGCTGTGTTGATTGTTGGTATGTAGGCCTCTCACGATAACAAATTTTTAAGTGTGATATATTGCTGAATTAAATATAAACGATAAACTATAATACTGAAACGAATTCATGCCACTGACACAAAAACCCAAGAGCAGATTTAAACCATAAAAATTCTTCTAAATTTACAATATTGTTAAAAAAATATGAGCTGAAATAAATAAATAGCAGAATGATGACGCTTTAGTTCTTAGTTTGCATCTGTAATGAGTCTTAGAAGTTATGAATTCAACCTTATATGGATCAAATCTTATCATATGGCCAAAAAATAATCAAAACATTTCCCAGTAGTGCAAAGAAAATGAACACGATAAATACTGACTCCAAAAAATATTGTTTAAGTAACTGTACTGTGAAAATGTAATAAGTATTTCCTATTTTAGGAACTGTCCAGTCTTGTTGCAACTTAGCACTGGGATGGAATTTGTCAGTCCGAATACCTAGTGAATAGATGAGAGTTGAGAGTAACTATTAGTCAATGAATCAATTGATACAAGAAAAAAAATACCACTATTAATCGGTATGCTGTGTAGAAGAGTGTACCGTCTGAGACCAAATTAACAGCAGATAAACTTCAAATGAAGAAACTCTTAAAATGTAATGTACAAGGACATCAAGCAAGATGCGTTTATAGTAACCGATTTGTACACCATTCAAATACAATACTTTGTCTATTCATAGTATGTTGTAATTAAAATGATGAAAAGGTAGAGTATGAGGCTTAAAGGTTACATGGTACTTTTAAAGGGAGAGTAATGACAGCTGTAACCTTTAAGTGAACTTGGTGCTGCTCTGTGCTCTGGGTGTTTTTGCACTGGAGCCTGTTAGAAGTCGTTAAGGCTTTGTTAACGTACTACTATCTAATTTGACAAAACACTATTATAGGGATAGAGGCGGCATTTAGACAGGCAGGGACACAATACAAGTGATTTGGGTTTTCCAGCCATGTAGATGTAAGATTCACTACAACTACTACCACTACTACTACTACTACTACCAATACCACTACCACTACTGCTCCTGCTTCTTCTGCTACTGCTACCATTACTGCTACTGCTACTTACTTATTAATTGTACTTATTTATTATTATAGTGCTGTGCTACAAAAAATAAGAAAAGAAATACTCACTGTTGAATATTATGATGTGCAATTAATGGTGCACTGCGTAACTTTTCTGGAACATTGCACATGCATTCTTTCTGTGAGCGGGGCTGCCTCTCCACAGATCTGACCTATAACTTGGCCTAGTGGCATTAACTGCTTGGACATTGTTAGATTTAATGCCAAAAAGCAGTAGCATCTCCATGGAGACAAGAGGTAGCCGAACCTCCACCAGAAAGGTTGCATAGTGCACCTTTAAATGAAAGTAAAAACATAAATCAATTTCAAGTCAGAACTAGATACATGTTAGGGGCATTAAATCAATAAGATCGGACTCCTCAAAAAGCTCTTAATCTTATCTAGGATTGGGTCACTGAGGCAACTGTCAAAAAAGAGATGCAGACTTCAGTCTCTCCAAACACGTCCTCACATACTCTTTCAGGGCAATCAAAGCGTTCCCATGGCGACCGAGACACATCGATATGTCAAATGTCTTCAAAAAAGTTTTCACATTCAAGTACGCCGTCACTTCCATCACTGACACCCTTGATTCATTATTACATTTTGGTAGCCTTTCTGCTCCTCAGCTCCACACTATTATGTTAAGTCTATCACAAAAATCCCCTTTAGCTCAGTCTAGTCATATTTCTCAGTATGCAAAACTGAGAGTCCAGGAGAGAATATATTTGTGTTTAAACTAAAGGGACGTTTAAGATGGATGACTAGTGCAGGGTGAGTGTCAGTGCCCAGACGCCCAGGGCCGGAGCAGACGGATGGTGACATGAAAGGCCATACTGTGAGACTGTGGGATAATCTAACTATAGTCCACTCTGGCCCCTATCTGAACCAGAGCTAGTTATAAGACGGGGGCTAAAGCAATACTCATGTTTAAACAATAAGGCCAAATGGTGTATAATTTATGTTGCCCTACAGAAACTGAGAGTTCAATGTGGATTCTAGCTGTAGTAGTTAGTAGTAGTGCAGCCCCATTAACAGAATCAGCCCCTCACCCAATAGAAAACACAATAGTAGTAGTAGATTATTTGTTTGTTTATTGTAGATCCTCATTAGTCAAGCTGTTTCTATACTTCCTGAGGTCAATCAATATAATCCCATTAAAATTCAGAAATATTTAATAGTAGTAGTAGCAGTAGTAGTAGTAGTAGTAAATGGTCACATTTTTACATAGCGCTTTTCCACCTTCCAGGCACTCAAAGCACTTTACATCAAGGAACCACTCACCCATTCACCCGCACATTCACACACCACTGTACGCTGACTCTGTCGGCAAAGTGGGTTAAGTATCTTGCCCAAGGACACAATGACAGCATTCATCTGTGGAAGCTGGAATCGCACCACCAACCTGTGGGTCAGTGGATCTGACCGCTCAACCAATGATATTTACACCGAGATACATCGAGAGATTGCTATTAGTAGTAATAGCAGTACTAGTAGCAGTCCCTACATCCTAAAAATGGGAAGGATTGGGTGAGGAAGGGCATCCGATGTAAAGCAAATGGCAAAAATACAGTGTAGGAAAATGACTGTCTGAAATAAAGTTTATTTGTTTATTAATAGTTTATTTACTGTGGTAACACCAGAATGAAAAGTCTTGAAGAAAGTTGACTTATTTTGTTGACAAGTTTTGCTCTTACTTGAGGAACTATTTTGAACACTGCTCGTTCCTTGCCAGTTATACTAGCTGGAGGTAGTGGCACGCTGTCTCTCCGTTTTTACAAATCTCAGGTCAAGGGCACGTTTTGACTTGGGAGTGAGAGATCAGGACTAAACGTTGACATAAGCCAGGAACGCCAGCCTCATGAATGATTGATGTGTGGCTGCTGACTCAACACTCAAGGGAAGCAACCAATATTTTGACCTGAAACCTAACAGGATTTACATTTAAGGAGCAGAGCAGACACTAAAGGAAGCCCTGGGTTCAGACACGTCATCCGTGTATCTCAAGTACTATAAGTAAAGCTCACTCTTCTACCAAAAGTATCTGGAGCTATGTTTCTTGTTATTGCTTTGAGGCTTATTACACAGAAACAATATGGGTTGGTTTTAAGAATATACTTGAAAAAATGTTGTATTTTAATTTTATTTGACTGAAGGCACATCTCAGAAAAAGAGTTTATTTTGATCTTATTTTGTAAAAAAATAAATAAATAAGATTTAAAAAAATATATAT
>JACM01000084.1:0-17005 GCA_000787095.1 Periophthalmodon schlosseri | reverse complement strand
TAATTATTATAATAATAATAATAATAAGATTTAACAATGTACAAAGTGGGAGATGTTTTTGCTTTGCCTGTGATGTTCCACAATGTGGCATTAAACCCTTCTGTTTTGCTCCTCTTCAATTGTGTTTTCATTGCTCAAAATACCTTGAAAAACAACAATGCATTTGTACGAGCGGGGTCTCTTTTCCACAGATCTGACCAGTAACTGAGGTCACCTGCTTGTCTCCATGGAGATTAGTAAGTTAAATACTAAGGAACATTCCAGATAAAGCAAGTGGACCTTCAGAAAAGTTGCAAAGTGCTCCTACTGATACTTTGCTCCACTTTCTGAAGCTGTTGTGAAAAAATCATTCGACTTTTGTTTATTTAAACTGAAAGAGAAGACACTGAACTTTGGGACAGTTTTAGTTTCATGTGGATAGGCCCAGTAAACAGAGATTATTGACCATAAACCAGGTCAATTTTCACCTGTCTCCAGCTCAGGTTAAACCATAGACTGTTTAAAGAAGTGGACTAAGTGAGTGTGACGTCACCCACAGCGTTCGGTTCCAGTCAAATGAAGCTCATTGAGGCTATCAGGGGCCAATTTGGAGCAGAGTTCTATATTTTGAAATCCGCATGCGAGTATCCTAGCAACCAAAGAGCCAATCCGGAGTGAGGCTGTTAAAGGTAACACCCCTTCCCACCCACACCACTGGTTTAGCAGAGAGAGGGCTCTTAGCAACGCTGTCAGTCAAACTCAGAAGTTGTCCTGGTCTGATGAGACGAGATGGAGACGAGATGGAGACGAGATCTGAGACTTTGAGCTGACGACTACAGAAGGTTTAAGATTTCATCATTGGCCACGAGAATGTGAAGAATGACAAATATTCACTCATTCATTCTGACAGACGAGTGCAGAGAGGTGGAGAGAGGATTAGAGGAGTATGAGGAGAGAAGAGGAGGAGAAGAGAAGAGGAGGAGAGAGGAGGAGGAGAGAGGAGGAGGAGAGAAGAGGGAGTAGAGAGGAGGGGCAGAGAGGAGCAGAGAGGAGCTGTCAGGCTTTAAGACCCAGAGGAGACACATTAAAAGTCTTGTCTCACAATAAGATTTACATTTCATTAAGATTTCTTCATTTCCACAAATTGTCATGACAATAAAAAACGTGCTTGGTCTTTTGAGTGTAATTTAAATTAGGATTATTTAAACCTGATGTTCTGTTGAGGAGCTGACAAACACATTTTGGAGAGATGGACCAGACCTGTATTCACAGGTGGCACCACTGTGGCAGTGGGATAGCAACGGCAAAAACTATTGTTGTGTCCTTAGGCAAGACACTTCACCCACATTGCTTAGGATGAACGTGGTGTGTGAGTGTTGGTCAAAGGGGCTGATGGCGCAAATTGGCAGCCTCACTTCGGTCAGTCTGACCCAGGACAGCTGTGGCTACAATAGTATCTCACCACCACCGACTGTGGAGTGAATGAATAATGTACAAGAATGGTTGATAGTTTGATCCTCTTTAACAGAGTGGTGCCCTTGAGCAAGACACTTCAATCATATTGTATTCATTCTCTATGCTCTGAAATCAATGCACAAAATGCCTTTACAGCGAGAAGACGTCTGAACAATTACACAACTGAAGAACTGCTATAATAACTTCATCTCACATTCAGAGCGTACGTTTCAAACAATTTAGCTAAAAAAACCCAAAACACCATAATAAAAGTCCACTTGAGTCATAGTAATAAAAATGTCTGCATGTGACTGTCCAAAGAGATGAATATATTTACACAGGTCACACACGCTCTTTTACTTCACTCTAAACCAGCGTCTTGACTCTAATTAAGCCATATTTGTCTAAGGTGCTCTGGCCCTGCCCCCGCCGCCGCCACAGGGAGAGGCGGCCTCTGCCACCCATAAATCAACAGTATGATAAGAGCTGAAGAAATAAATGAATGAAGTAGTGTTTTTAAATGACATGCAGTGGGAGGAATAGTACTCACAGATCTGAAGTACTCCGGGTCCATGGCTCTGGGTTTGTGCCTCCTGCGTCAGCACACAGTTAAAAATGAGACACATGTAAATATGAAAGTACTAGTTAGTGAATTTGGCTACTACTACTACTAAAACCATTACTACCACCATGACAGAAACCATAGCAACTGATATCATAATTACTCTTTTTAGCACTACTACTACTACTATTACCACTATGGCTTTTTAGATAGCAACTGATATCATAATTACTCTTTTTAGCACTACTACTACTAAAACTACTAATACTACCACTACCACCACCACTACTACTACTATTACTAAAACTACTATTGCCACTTACCACCACCACCACTACTACTATTATTAAAACTACTATTACCACAATGGCAGAAAAGATGGCTACTATTATCATAAATACTCTTTTTAGCACTACTACTACTACTACTACTACTACTACTACTACTACTACACCCCACCTCCAACAAATTCACAGCATTTCATCATAGAATAAAGTAAGATTTTCCCTCCAAAGCATTTAAAAGTACTATCTAAGTACTTTTAATCAGTATTTTTAAGAAGTTTGAAGTCTAAATATGAAGTACTTTTCGTACCTGTACTCTGTGTTGAGCTGCAGCAGTCGAGTCCAGTGAAGTTTGCACAACCCTCTAATCTCCTCACTATCTAAGACTCGCCCACACCTGCAGGGACTCGCCTGTCAATCACACCGTCGGCCAATCAGAGCTCTCCAGGATCTCCCCCATGTTATTTTATTCCCCCATAACACTGCCCTGCCAGCCCGCATTTAAAATACTGTTTCTTGCACAATTGGAATGTGGATAATCAGGTTTAGACAAAGAATTTTGGTAATAAACTAGGCATGTTACACTGATAAAATACGGAAAAGACTTTATGAAGTAGTAGTAGTAGTAGTAAGGAGTGGCCAGTGTAGATAAAATGCCAATGAAGAAGAGCAGATAAGACTGGTGTCTGTTGGAGCGTGTATTTCCAGTATTTTAGATTGAACTAAAAGGCGGGTCCCACAAAACCTTTAGAACAGAGACAATAGTCAATATATAATGACCCGAAACTTAAGCCAAAGAAACAGCAAGAAAACAGGCCACAGGAGTGCACCCGTCTCCATGGAGATGTTATTGCTTTGCCTGGAATGTTCCGCAGTATGGGACTAAACCACTAAAGGGCCCATATTACACTATTCTCTGATCTCTGTTACCTGGAGTTGTGTTTTGTTTCATTCACACATGTTTAACACACAAACCCTGTATATTTAGGCTGAGTTTTTCTCTCAAACTGAAAACGCTCTGTTCCACCTTGTGATGTCATGTGGTAATACAGGAAGTGCTCCACTGTGTTTTTAAACTCCACACACCTTCACTAGAATCATCTGGATCATTTCTGACCTGGAATTGCCAGTCTCTACTGAACTAAAGGTAAAAGGAGCGGTTGACTTGGAAACTGCTGCTTCATGACATCACAAGGTGGAACAGAGCATTTTGAGCTTTGGAGATGTAGACAGAGTAATAATAGTATGTTTTTGGCGAGGTAACAGAATTATAACATGGCTTAAAGCTCAAAAGAGTCAGTTTTGTGTGATATAGGACCTTTAAACTACATTTGATCAGTTACATTTTTTAGTGCTTGAAAATACCGATAAACGTCGTAGTGGGAGCGGGGTTGCGTCTTCACAGATCTGACCTGTAATTTGACCCGGTGCAACACTGCCTACTCGTCTCCATGGAGATAGGTTCAATGTTGTACTGTGGGACATTCCAGGCAAAGCAATAACATCTCTATGGACACAAAAAGAACAAGCACATTACACAGTGGATCTTTAAAAATTAAAAGGTAAACTACTGAAGCCAGTTATATTGAAATACTGATAGTAACTGATCCTTTGAAGCTGATGTCATCAACATTCCCTGGGGGTGTGATGCTAACTGTAGGTGCTGCTCTGTCTGAGGCTTTGTTAGACTTTAATCTGAGTTTTGTTTTAACACAATCTGATCATAAAGAACTGATTTAGCTGAACTACAACAGGTGAACTGATTTGTGCTGTTAAAAAATTCAATCTCAAATAACATTACAGCTAGCTAGCATTAGCCAACAGTTTTTCAGTTAGTCACTCTCACCTTTTTGTGTAAAATCAAACTTCTAAACAGGATCATGAACACTCAGATTGATCACAGGCTCCTGAAAATGTGCTGTTTAAATCACTTTTGGATTTTTTCTTGAGTTTTCAGAGTATTTGAAAACTGTTTTGTCAGTGTTTGCTAATGTGTGCATTGTGTCACCATGGTAACTGCTAAACATTCCACCATAGACATACATGTAGAATACTATATATATTTTAATTAATAATATAGTGTGTCTGTAAAGATATTTTGTCACTCTAGTTTCTTCCTGGTTCATTGAACTTGTTTAACCTTAATCTGTGTGAAGTGAAGCTGTCATGGGGAGGAAGCATGAGACATGTTTTTACAACAAACAGACCTCTGTTCACACAGAGAAGGAGCAGCCTCCACGTAGATCTGATCTGTAACTCGGCGAGCACGTTCATCTCTGGGACATAGAACCCGTCTCCTTCCTGAGCGGTATGATGGCTGGACATTCCCATGGTTTTTATACTTGTGTTTGAACAGATGTATGAGGCACCTTCAGAGATCTGGAAATTGCACCCAAGGATGAACCAGACTTGTGCAAGTCCACAATTCTTAATATGTGTCTTTTTATATAGTGTATGTAAACTTCTGGTTTCAACTGTACTTAAGTAAAAATAGGATCCCAGAGAGGGAGAGTGAATATATGGTACAGAGGAGGGACAGTGGTACAGAGGAGGAACAGTGAAACTGAACATAACACCAAAAATTAGCTTTAACTTTATTTTTATTTGTAATTTTAAAACCTCTCCCTTCATAAACATTTGAACACATCTCTGTATAAAACATATTAACATATAGAGTCATTAGAGGAACACTTGAGTAACATGTTTTTGGACTTAAATCCCTGTCGCTTCACTGCACAATGAAACACACACAGACATTTGGCCAAGACTTTGACTATTTTCACAAAACAAAAGCATCTTAAAAACTCGTGGAGCTCTGGTCTCTCCTTTGTAAACAGAACACGCAGCAGCTACAAGTGCGTTGGTTTGCATCTGCCCAGAGCCAAACTATGGAGGATACAAGTCTCAATACTTAAAGGCACACTACGGAACTTTTCTGGTGGGTGGTAAAGGGTCTATGCCACCTGTTGACCTCCATAGAGACATTATTATTATTGTTATGCCTGGGATGTTACACAGTATGACATTGAACTTGTCATTGTCATTGTCTATCTCCATTACTTAAAGGCACACTACGGAACTTTTCTGGTGGGTGGTAAAGGGTCTATGCCACCTGTTGACCTCCATAGAGACGATATTATTATTATTATTGCTATGCCTGGGATGTTACACAGTATGACATTGAACTTGTCATTGTCAATGTCTATCTCCATGGAGACAAGCAGGTCATGAAATCAGGCCGTGTTACAGGTCCGATCTGTGGAGAGGCGAGCCCGGTCATGTTTTCAATGTATTTTTGAGCAATGAAAGCACCTCCAGTTGAATAAATGACATGTTTAAAGCCATACTGTGGGACATTCCAGACAACACAATACCATATGATTGGACAAAACCAGATCAGGCACCAGAAAGGTTCCATAATGAAGCTTTAACACATAATTCATAAAATACAAGACAATTTACCTGCAATTCTCACATAATGATAAAGGCACTCAGAGAAAAATACACAAAACAACTTCATAAAATTACAATATATAAAATACAGTGTTTATAAAGGTGGTGGATCACAGCTAAAACAGGCTAAAGGCACAGGTGTGGTACAGAGGAGGAACAGTGAGTATATGGTACAGAGGAAGGACAGTGGTACAGGGGAGGAACAGTGAGTATATGGTACAGAGGAGGAAGTGGCAACAGATTCCCTGAAACATGGGTGGCATATTTATAGAGACATTCAGATATCAACAGTGTTTCTATATAGTTGTGTTTATATTCTATTGTACAGTGAGATTTTTAAATATATATCAGACAAATGAAGGTTGAGATATGCAGACTGAAGCCTTATAGATAAGAGCATTTATGAATGTGTGTATTGTTGATATTTTTCAGCTGATGTCATCAACATTCTCTGGAGGTGTGATGCTAACTGTAGGCACTGCTCTGTCTGCTCTGTAGACTTTAATCTGAGCTTTGTTTTAACACAATCTGACCATAAAGAACTGACTTGGCTAGAACTACAACAGGTGAGGTGATTTGTGCTGTTAAACAAGTCCCTCTCAAATAAACCAACAGTTAGTCACTCACATTTTTTGTTGAAAATCAAACTCTTAAACAGGACGTTGAACGCTCGGACTGATCACAGGCTCCTGAAATCCATTTTGTTTAAATCAATTTCGTATTTTTTTCTTGAGTTTTCAGACCAACTTTTTTTGGGCAGTGTTTGCCAATGTGTGCATTGTGTCACCATGGTAACTTTTGAACATTCCACCACAGACATACATGAAGAACACCCCCAGCATGATGACACTGGAAAGTATCAATAGACAGAAATGTGTTTTAGAGTTTGCATTAGCTGATTAATCGCTGCAGCCCTAATATTTTTAAAATCATTTCATAAACATAATCGTATGGCTTAAGGTACATTTGAGGTTTGAAGAGTGTGCTATGCAAGGAGTAAATATAAACCTCACTCTGTACTTTGAATGCCACCTCTGCATGCAAATAAACTCTCTCTCCATATATATATTATGTTCATATTACACAGTAGAAGGCATGTGGTAGGAGGCGTGTTGTAGGTGTGTGGTAGTAGGTGTGTAGATAGACATTTTAAAGGCAGAACTAGAGCAGCTCGATGTCCCACTGCTGACTGGGCCGGTCCTCATCTTCAGGCATGAGCACGACATGGTCTTTATCGTATGTTTTACCTCCTGCAAAACAAGAATATACAGGAAGAAACGAGTTACTCCAAGTTGTATTTGGAGTGATTCATGTTTGAGTAATCTTCAATCTCTTCTTTTCAAGACGCCATTTTGTCGATCTACCCCCATTTTCACCTCCCCCGGTACACGCCCACTGTGACGTACACGCCCACTGTGACGTACACACTTCCTCCTCCAGTTTTATTTTCTCAATCGGTGATACTCGTAGGATTCAGCAGTGTTGCCTAGTCATGTTGATACAAATGAAAAAACAATGGGCTGCTCGCTAGTGTGATGTGCAGCTATCCATAGGGGGCGCCGACAGCATGTGGCGCTTTGTTGCGATGACGTTTACGATGACGTCAGCTCCCATTGGGTACCGCAGTTTTCTGAGTCAGCGGACTTGTTTCTTTTATTAAGTCGTTTTAGATGAATATGAATTTAGATGTGATTTTAAATGTGCAAATTATAACAGAATGATCCACGGGTGTCAGAGATTAGAACTATAGAAACACACAGGAACAAGTCAACTTTGAACTAGTGAATGATGCTCAGTTAGATCAGTGGTTCCCAAAAGGAGGCTGAGAAATAATGATCTCAATTCATTGATTTAAAGGGCCCATATTACACTATTCTCTGATCTCTGTTCTAATGTTGTTTCCTCATCACAAACAGACCTGGAGTTGTGTTTAGATTCATTCACACATGTTTAACACACAAACCCTGCATATTTAGCTGAGTTCTTTTAACACACAAACCCTGCATATTTAGGCTGAGTTCTTCTCTCAAACTGAAAACACCTTGTTCCATCTTGTGATGTCATGTGGTAATACAGGAAGTGCTCCACTGTGTTTTTAAACTCCACACACCTTCACTAGAATCATTTGGATCATTTCAGTCCTGGAATTGCTAATCTCTACTGAACTAAAGGTAAAAGGAGCTGTTAACTTGAAAACTACCACTTCATGACATCACAAGGTGGAATAGAGTATTTTGAGCTTTGGAGATGTAGACAGACTAATAATAAAGTGTTACTCAAACACGTGTGAATGAAACAAAACACAACTCCAGGTATGTTTTTGAAGAGAGAATAGTATTATAACATGGCTTAAAGCTCATAAGAGTCAGTGCTGTGTAATATAGAACCTTTACATAATGAGTCTTCTCCATATAAACTCTGTAAATACGAGATTATCTCCAGTACCTTTGATGTCCAGGACCATGCCGGAGAACGTGAGGCTGGACACCAGGCCTCTCATCTGGGCCGTCCAGGTCTGGATGGGCTGCCTGCTCTCGCTCCACAGAACCACCTTAGCTCCAGGCTCCACTGTCCCCATCACCTGGAGACTCATGGTGGGGGAAAGCTGCAGGCAAATGAGACGGGGAACCCACAGGGGGATTAACAAGGGGAAATACAATATTATTATGTCACAACTTATAAAATATTCCTCTGATCTTACAGGAATATTTTTAAGTTAAAAACAAAACTAAAAATATTCCCGTAAGATCAGAGCAGCCACTGAGTCAGGCAGATCACAAAAGCAGAACAACGACCCGTAATGAGGCCAGCATGTAAACAAAGGAGGGCAGTTTCAGTTTACAACTCAGGACCTAGTTAAAGGAACAGTATGTAACATTCTGGAGGCGTCACATCACCTGCATGATTCCATGGAAATAGTAAGTTAAAATACTTTGGAACATTCTTCACGTGTTATGCCATACTGTGAAATGTTACAGCCAAAAGAACATTTCCATGGAAACAAGCAGGAAGAGGCCCTCCTCCAGGACAAATAAGAGTCAGATTTGTGGAAACCATAGACTGTATATAAATGGACATAGCTAACCTGCTAGCCGCCATGTTCTAAATAGGAAGTGAGCACAGTTGCTATGATACTCGTGGTCAGAATTCCAAATATGGAACTTGGCTCCAAATTGGCCCCTATAACTGCTCTAGCCCCAATGAGCTTCATTCGACTGGAGCCGAACGCTGTGGGTAATGTCACACTCACTTAGTCCACTTCTTTATACAGACTATGATGGAAACTCACTCATAGAAAGGACACATGTTTTTATACTTTTATTTTAGTCTATTTTTTGGCAACAAGTTACATACTTTGGCTTTAATTCAGTGCAGTAACATTTTGAAAACTACTTCTGGTCTCGAATTTCAGAAACCATGTCCTAATGAGTCCCTCTGAAACCCTTTCTACCATCACTGCTAACCCTAACCCTACTACCACAACAGTTATTCAAACAGTCATATTGCTTACTACTACTTTTGTACTAAAACTACTTTAACTAATATTACTACACAGCATTTTTTCCCCGTATTTTTTGCAGTACCTTGTTCTTAATGAGTCCGGCCTCGTAGTACCAGATGTCGCTCATCGACTCCACCTGCGGCGTCACCACGACCCTTCCAGACTTCATCTCCTCCACTCCCCCCTGTACGGAGAGGTAATGCCCCCGCTCTCGGCTCTTCACACGGAACAGACTGCGCTTCTGTACAAATATATGAGAAAGAGGGTTATATTCACCAACTATATCCTAATGCTGGGTTTTCACTATGTTGGTGACTTGATAAAATGGACTTGGGACTGGGTTTGGACTTGAAGGACAATGACTTGACTTGAGCCCTGACACTTGGAGATGACTTTTTTTCCTTCAGTGCTTCATTTTACAGGACCAAACTGGAGCATGTCCTTCCTCATTTCTCTGTTTCTAGAGATGTGACAGTAACTGAAACACTGTGATATCGTGTTGTCAGATGTGCTATAACAATACTGGGGTCGTGACATTAAATTGGATTAGAAGCTCCCTCACTTAAAGGTACTGCTCCCTCACTTAAAGGTACTGCCAGAGTGGTCTCGTTGGAGACATAATACAATGGGAAATGGACCTTGTTGTTACTATAAATTATTATCAACCGGTTAATTTTACTTATACTAATACAATCCAATGGATACTGCTCCCGCCAGTGCATACCGTTGTTGGGTCTTTGAGCAAAACATTTAACTCGCCTCGTCCATAGTGTCCTGTCCCCGAGTGAGAGAGGGACATCATCACATTCCACTATTTGAAACTACGGTGTGTTCCTTTGTTTCTTTGGGGTTTTTGCTCCTCAGGTTTGGTGTGTAGGAGTTTAAACTGACCTGTCTCACAGGATACATGGAGCCGATGGTTTGCAAGGAGCTGAACTTGGGCCAGTTTGTGATTTCTATCGGCTCCAGGAGGAACTGGCGCCCCCTGTAGTTACTGTGCTCACATATCACCCAACTGCAAAACAACACAGCAATATGTATTCATTAATAACATGTTTAAAAGAGTTTTTCTGGTTTCCAAAATGTTGGTAAATTGACAATATTGGGATTTTAAACAATATTGATGTGTGTATCTTTTCAGTGCGCCCTCTGCTGGTGTTTTGTATAGAAAAAGGAAGGTTATTTGACATGTTCAGTTAAATGCCATGTACCCAATTTCTTTCAATGTAATTTGCAAAGATATATTAAATAAGCAGCTCTTGAGGTCAGAATAAGTCAGCTGTGTACTGTCTGCATCTGAAGCCTCTGAGAGTTGTGAAAAGTGCTTATAAACTCATCATAGTGAATAATTACGATGCTCTGATTGTATAAGGTAAATGAGGAATAACTTTGGACCACTGCAAACTGTTTTTTACACTTGTAAGACTGTCAAAATCAAGTACAGCGCCTTTAACATAGTTTTAATTCCAATACCGATTCAAATCTGGATAAGAGTCATGTGATTCACTGAATTTTAATTAAAGTGACAGGGTATGTGGTTTAGAAAAGATTTTGTTGTGTCGTTTATGTTTGTGTCCTTTCGTTAAACATAAAACTGTGATGAAAACAGGAAAAAGAAAAAAGTACTATATGTTAGACAGAAAAATGCAGAATAGGTCGAATAGAGCAAAGGTATTTTTTTAATTACAGCCACAGACTGTATAAAGAAGAAGACGTCACCCACAGCGTTCGGCTCCCGTCAACTGAAGGTCATTGAGGCTAGAAGTTATAGTTATACTTATATAAGGGCCAATTCGGAGCCGAGTTCCATATTAGGAATTCCAACTGCGAGTATCATAGCAACCAAAGAGCCAATCCATAAGGTAAAGGCCCTTCCCGCCTGCACTGCTAGCTTAGCAGGGGGCACGCACTTAGGAACGCTGTCAATCAAATTTGTTGCTAATGCTAGCGAGAGCGACCTCAGGGAAAGAAGGCTGATTTGTCTGTTATTAATGTTCATGTCAAAACATAAAAATCATGTAGAGCGGGTTAATACGAACACTTTAAGACCAAAATGAGAGGGGGGGTGACAGTTTTTCAATGTAACATGAATTGGAGCCAGAGTCGATGGAGCCGGAAGTACGCCCATGATCACTTCCTGCTTAGAGCGCGGCGGCTAGCAGGTCCATTTATATATACAGTCTATGGTTATAGCAGAGATAAGGTTTTCGCTCCTCACCAGCCGCTGTTGACGCGCAGAGACAGGACGTGGTTGTTGTAGCCTTCTTCCACTAAACTGAAGACCTCCATTTCTGTGGTGATCTCTCTGCCCTCCAGACACTCCAGACCGAACAGCGAGATGGACGGGATCGATAGCATCTGTGACAAAGACAACACAATGAGCTGATTTTTTAGTACAGCCCCTTTAATGTGGAGCCGCTCCCCGGGAAAATGAGAGCAAAGGGGTGGTACTTTTTTTTTTTCCAATGTAAAACTAAAAATAATGAAAATTATAATCAAACTTAATAAATACAGATTTTTTTTATTTTTTTTTTACAGAAATAACGTAGATCTGATAAACAGTGAATTAGCATGGAGTTAATATGAGGAGCAGGACCACGCCTCAACCTCCTTCTGCTCCTCTCCAGCGAACCACACCTCTAATTACCCAGAAGCCCCATTTATACAAGCCCCTCCCTCGACCCCTCCCTCCTACCCCTCCCTCCTTCCCCCTGTGTCTCTTGTTCATCTTTCAGCCCAAAGACCTCACCATCTACAGAGAGGAAAGGGGGTCCTGAATTGGCTGGGCTCACTGCCTGAGACAGAGCCCCCATCGAGTCTCTCCCCAACCTCCAGATGTTCATATCATCAATAAATATTTAATATACCTCCACGGGATTATTATTATTATTATTATTATACTTTTTTTAGCAATCATTGTCTGTTAGGCATGATTTTGTATAATAATAATAATAATAATAATAATAAATAAATAAAATCTTTATTGTGTATTTATTTTATTTTCATTTCCCATTACGTTCTTTCTCCTTTGTATATGTCCATCAAAAGGGGAACTAGGGGAAAACAGGTGGGACTGTAACTTGTATAACTGCAGATGATGTCAACACTTGATTCAAAAAAATTGATCACAATAAAAAAAAAAAAAAATCAATAAGTATCTCGCTAGTAAAATAATAACTAAGATCACAAGGGTTGAAATCATTTGGTAGATGTAATTTATGATTTATATTGTATTTTGCTATAACTAAAACTCTGTCTCCGTGAGTTTTAACGAAGAACTGACTCATCTTCTGTCAAATGTTAATGCTCCCTCCTGGATGTATTTAAAATGAACAGAGCATTCTCATTTTCAAAAACAAAAACATTATTTGAGTGAGTTAAAAAATGCCAGAATGGACCAAAATGCTTGTCATATTTATAATGTTGTAAATACTGACCATTGGCACGACCTTGAGCGAGCGCAGGTAACAGCTGGGAGGGCATCCCATACTCGTCAGGTTTGGATAATCTCCCTCTGACAACACGAACATGTTTCCCTGGAATTCTTTATTCTCATACAGCACCCAGCTGAAATCACAACACAGAGAACTCACTTTAGGATTATAGTTTTACCATTTAAAAAGTTCAGCCATTTGTGCCTGTGTAAAACCAACAACTGACATAGAAACAGAACCAAATGTAAATCGCCTTTTTATATTTTCCACCTTCAGGACTCTCAAAGCGCTTTACATCAATTAACCACTCACCCATTCACACACATATTCATACACCAGTGAACACAGACACTGGGGGCGAGGTGGGTTAAGTGTCTTGCCCAAGGACACAGCAACGGTATTCATCTGTGGCAGCTGGAATAAACCACTCCAAGCAACGGTATTCATCTGTGGCAGCTGGAATCCAACCACTCAACCAATGATGTTTACGTTGAGAGCGTGATTTGAACCGCCAACCTTTAGATCGTCCAGAGCACCCGATGGCCGATAATCTCTGTCGATTTTTGGGCTAATGTGTAGGGCAGATTTTGATTATTTTGCTCCAGTTATGCAATTTAAATTTACCACAAACTCATCCACAGCCCTGTTTCACCACAAGCCCATAAGAGAACTGTGTAGTCACATGTTCTGCCGTTTTCGCTTTTAAGGAACTGTGTAATATGAAGCTTTGTGTGATTTTTTTAGGCAGCAAATCGACCAAAACGAAATATCGGCCTATGCTGCAGATTTAAGGCCGATAGCCCATACGCTAAAAAGTCCAAATATCGGCCAATCGATATATCAGTCTGTCTCTAATTCTGAATATCAATACTAATACTATAACTGTAATCTGGTACAGTTACTCTTTCTTTTGGTGATATTCAGAGTACTTTACTAAAATCAAAGGAGTACACTGCAGTACCTGATCACACAATTTAGGCTCAAATTGCACAGAATCAGTGAGAAACATGTAAAACACAGCCTTTTGTGGTTAGGGAGGAGTGATTTTTCTATCTTTTTTTTTATCTCCAGTCAGTCATAGGAAATACAAACAAACAGTGAAACAAACAAAGCTGTTTTTAATCCTATGTCGTGTCTTCTGTATAATATAAATGCTACTCATGTAACAGTATTCTAAGTATTCAGAATGCAGTACTCTGAGTGGACCATGCAACAGAATACGTCACAAAACACATTTTAATTCAAGTATTCTGTAACTAAACACATTTTCGAAGTCTTCTTGCTTCACTGACCACATGTAAGATTTTGATTTTAAATGAATGACCCAACTGTGTCCCCAGATACGAGGTCGACAAGTTCAAACCAAATACAGCTAAAATGCCTCTCTCTGATCTGAATGGTCACTACCTAAACCCAGCATCTGCAGCCAGTCATGACTCAGTGCTAGTGCAGCCTCTGCAGCTCAGTGAGTGAATTCTGGAGGTTCTTTCACATGAGGCCTGTCCATACACTGAGAATGAGACACACTGTATGTTTCTCTCTGTGTAGGTTAAGGCTCAGGACACACAGGGGCAGCTGGGATTGTTAAAACAGATGATTTAAATGCACAATATGAAAAAGCAATGTTTTCTTTTTGTTCGCAGGCGACAACTTGAAAAACTATTTCTGTTTATTCTTATACGATACCAATTATAACATTAATATTTAACTTCCAAATGTAAAATATTTTAAGAATTAGAATAAAGTGACAATTCTAAGCCAAATCCCACCAAAGACTAAACCAGGACTGACTTATGATATTTATGTTGAGAAAGTATATAAAAGTAGAATTTCTTCCTCACCTGCCGCCCGCCACTCTGCAGGACTTGGGGAGTAGTTTGTCCGATAGCGCCTCCTTGTTGCGGTCAATGGCAAAGCACTGGCCTTGGAAATCTGGCTCAGTGTACAATAATATCTGCAGAGGAAGAAAAGCTTAAATTTGATTTAAAATGAATGAAAAATACATTAGTCCACAGGGGAGAGGGGCAGAAGAGAGGAGCAAAGGAGCAAAGGAGCAAAGGAGAGGGGCAGGGGAACAGAGGAGAGGGTCCGAGGAGCAGAGGATGCAGAGGAGAGGGTGAGAGGAGCAGAGGATGCAGAGGAGAGGGTCAGAGGAGAAGAGGGTTTACTAAAATGTCCTAGAGTACATACCTGATTCCTGCTCGTTGTGTTGTCTTTTGGAACCTAAAACCAAACATCAGGACATTGATATTACATAAATGTCTTTGTAGACTTGAATAAAGTTGTCGTGTGTAGGACGCTCACAGAGAGAATGGGTTGTATGGAGCAGATGCGGTTGTCCAGAGAGCCCCAGTCTGCAGAGTTACTGTAAAAGCCTTTCTCCAAAATGTACTGGTGTCCTGAGAAGTCCACATGAGAATACGCCACCCACCTGAGGAGACACAGAGAAAATAACATTATTGGAGTACTACGAAGTACTAGTACTACCACCCACAGATCTATGCCAAGTCAAATGTATCTTACTGCATTGGTGTGATTATGAAAATGTAGTGAACACATTTTGGCTTTTTTAAGTCACACTAGTGGAAATGAGGCTGTATTTTTTTGTCTTACGAGTTTGTTTCACCAGACTTCAGGTCAGTGAGTGACTGTTTTGACCTACTATTTCAATGCAGAGAATTATGTAAAAATAGGCTCATTTTAATTTAAAAACATAAGTCGCAGAAATATTGGTCCAGATACATCGATCCTGGTGCAAAACTAAAAAAAAGTATGTACTACTAACTAAAAAAAAGTATGTACTACTAACTATAAAAACAACTTGTGCAGTCTGTGAATGTGTTGCACTTGATTTACTGTTGGAAACTGTGTGTTATTTCTGCTGCAAAACTGTGAATGAGAACACAGCATCAGTGTCAGGATTTTCTCCGCCTCAATAGAGATACAACTTAAATCTGGCTCTATATAATTTATGAAGTCTTGCCCAAGGACACAACGACAGCATTCATCTGTGGGAGCTGGAATCTTTTCTTGTTTTAATCAGGACGAGTGAAGTCAAAATAAAAAGAGCTCTATTTCATATTTCAATTGTATTTTGTATTTTTTTCATCTGTATATGCGCAGCACTTTGGAAACCGTTCTGGTTATGAAATGTACTGTATAAATAAAGTGGACGGGATGGTGCTGCTGTAAAGTGGCTGTATTATTAAGACTCACGCTCCGCTGAGGACCTGAATGGATTGGGTGGAGGTCTTAAACCCAAACAGTTCTACATCAGGAATGGCCTCCGTCACTTCAAATGTGTTCTCCGGCTGCTCCACCTGCTCCTCCTCCGGCTGCTCGAACATCACCAGCACAGGGTCAGTCAGGTCCTACAGGAGAGAGAGGGAGAGGAGGGGTTAAATATAAGTCTTTTAACTCCTATAGGAACAGCTGACATTCCTCTATACTGTGTGTTTGTACTCACCGCTCGGATGAGACGCACGGACCTCAGCTCAGAGTCACAGCCGCCCCAAACCCTCCAGTCCTGATAGTCCCCCTCCTCCAGGAGATACTGGTGTCCACGGAAGCCCTCCTTCTCAAAGCCCACCCAGCTGAGACAGAGAGAGAGAAGTTAATATCACTGAGTTCTTTAGGACTTCTGTAGACCTGGTTTAGCCCTAGTTTAAACCAGTGTTTTTCAACCTTTTTTGAGCCATGGCACATTTTTTTCATTGAAAAAAAATCATGAGGCACACCGCCAGCAGAAAATGTTAAAAAATGAAACTCTGTAGCCTATATTTACAATATAAAGTGGTTCTCAAAGTGTCTTGAATAGAAATTAAATAAAAACAAAGAAAAAGTATTTTATAATGAAATAAAATATTTCTACTCAGTGTGAAACCTGGGCCTGTTCGGATGAACACAGAGCTGATATCCTGGCAGGAATCGAAGAAAGACACACACAAAGCTCTTCCTCAACATATCTCAGTCTCTCTCTGTTTTTAGTTTTTATAGAAAAGCTTGAAAAGCTCACCTCATACAGATATGTCATATAAAATGGGAGCAATGTCAAAATAGCTTCATTTGCCAGAATGGGGAACTCCTTGGCAGTAGCCAACCAAAAACTGTCCAAAGGTAGATCAGCAAAGCTTAGCTTTAAACCACGGTTTTGTCTCAATTCAGTTACTTCCTCCTGCTCCTGTAAAGTCATGTCCTTTCCACCAACTGATGCTGAGCTACATGGGTCCTGAACACAGTCAAGGCATTCAGGCTGAAGAAAAATAAAATGACATCTTCTCCTCAAGAGTATTTAAATGTTTAACTATTTTCTCACACAATGCAGCAGTGTTAACAT
>KN484226.1:0-20229 GCA_000787095.1 Periophthalmodon schlosseri | reverse complement strand
GTCTGAAAAGTTCCACCTTTTCTCCTAGGTTCTGATTTTCTGTTGTCCTGTTTTTAGCTCTCTTAGATCTATTGAGGGCACATTTTGGATATCCACAGAGCGGGAGCCCCCTCTACTTAAGTTGGTGCCTTAAAGCAAACAGAATTAGCTAGGCCTATTTATATCAGTGCCCTTGTGTAGGCTACCTGTTTTTGTATTTTATTTATTTTATTTTGTATAGTTTTGCTGCTTGCACTACTTCTGTCATTCTCTGAAGCTGTATTGCCAATTTGATTGTTTGGGGGAAAAAAAAAAGAATTATTGAAAACCATGTGAAAAGCAAACTTTTTTTTTACCAAATTTTGCAATTCCATCCCATATGAAAATTATTTAAAGGTGCATTATGTAACTTTTCTAGTTACATGGTGCTTTTATTTAGACTTAATAAATAAAATAAAATAAAAGCTGCTGTATGTGTGTGTATACATGCCCCTCATGGAACACTTTCATAAACAGTGCGTAATTCTTAAGTGAATGTAAACACACTATATCTGTTATCTTTTCAGAGCGGTGTAATTGTTTTAACTGAAGCCTGTCTCTATCTCTCTCTCTATAGTAGTATAGTAGTATATATGGAACTTTTTTTTTTCCATTTTCTCCTCAAACTTGACTCTTATTTATCCTGGAGGAGGGCCGCCTCCATGGACATTTTCCCTTTTGTCTATAATATTCCACAGTGTGGCATAAAACTTATTTATCACCATTCAGAATGTTCCAAAGTATAGTTTTAACTTAACTGCTTCCATAGGATCATGCAGGTGAGGTGACATGCCACCTCCATAAAGTTACATACTGTGCCTTTAAACTAATCTGTCCAACATATTCAGTTAGAGGTGCTTTTATTGCTCAAAAATACCTTGATAAACATGCTGTCTTACTCTCACTGGTGCAATTCCCTCAAAAGTTATGTAGAGTATCTTTAAAATAGCTTCAAAAGTGGACAATAAACATTATAAATTCCTTAAAATTTTGCCCAAAATAAGAGATGTAATTCAAAACTCTGAACAACATCTGGGCCTACAGCACATGTCCCTCTGCTGAAACATTGAGAAGCAGATTCAAGAGACTTATTAATATATTTCTGGCATGTAATTCCCATCAATAGCCACTAGAGGGAGGCACTGCTCCCAGACAGCCGCTAGGAATAAAGCCTGTCTGATGAAACATTTTTTACCCTGTTCTCATATAATATTGCAAACCTTTCCCACGTATTTGAGCAAAATGTGTCTTGCCCCAGGGTAGATATACTGTATAAGCAGCTCTGGAGGTCAAATTGAGTCTGCTGTGTGCTGTCTGCATCTAATTATAAAGCGTTTTATTGTCTAATAATCAGGAAGTGCTCGTTAGCATCCTAGTTGTTATTATTACCGTGATGGCAAAACTTAGCTCTGGTGTCTGAAAGTGAAAAGCACTTATAAACTTTGGACCACTGCAAACGGTTTAAATGAACTAGTTCCGTTTTTAATGTTTTCCAAATACCAAAGCACTTTTTCTTGTTTGTGAATTCGAACCCTGTCGAGGTATATGTAATTTACACATGCAGCCACCAGAGGGACTCACAGCTCCAATAAGCGTCTCTTCTGGCTCAGACAACCGTCACATTTTCCAAACACAGCCGCTAATTTGCGTCACTTGCCTCTCGAAGACAGAACACATCTCCTCTCCAAAATCGTTGCCCCTCTCTCTGTAACTGCTGCTGTCAGGCTCATCATTTTGGTCTTAAAATGTTCGTATTAACCCGCTCTACAAGATCCTGGTGTTTTAATTTAGCTATTTTGTCAGTAAATCAAGATATGAACATTAATAAAAGACAATTCAAACGCCTTCTTTCCCCGAGATCGATCCCACTAGCATTAGCAACGGGTTTGATTGACAGCGTTGCTAAGTGCCTGCCCCCTCCCAAACCAGCGGTGCGGGCAGGACGGCAGCCTCGGTCCAGATTGACCCTTTGGTTGCTATGTGTCGTAAAGGCCGGGGGACCAAAGATACAGACTCGACTAAACGATTTACAAAGTTTATTTACAGGAAGGTAAATGTACAAGGAGACGTTGGCAATGATGGTGGAAGGCTGGGTTGGCGGGCGGTGCGCAGGCGTTGGCCGTGGGTGGCAAGGCTGAGTGCTGGGAGTGCGTACCGGACGAGGTGAGCTGGGTCAGAGGCAGCGGAGCACAGATAGTCCAGGGAGCGGGATCTGGTCGGAACAGAGACAAAGTAGTTTAGCACGATGAGCCAAAACGAGAACGAGACAAGAAGCGAAGCGGAGACTGTACCACGGTGGATACATTGACGATCTGGCGACGTGTGTCAGGTGGACCGGCTCCTTTCTAGTCCCCAGAGTAGGCTTGACTGATGAATGAGATGCAGGTGCGTAGTGGGTGTAGACGGAGGCTCCGCCCAGCTCCTGGTGCAGACACAGAAGGGAAGGGGAAAAACAGCGCAAAAGACAAAGGCAAAGTGGATTCATGACACTATGATACTCGGAATTCCATATATGCAACTTGGCTCCAAATTCGCTAAACCAGGTCTAAACCAGGCCTAAACCAAGTCTAAACCAGGTCTAAACCAGGCCTAAACCAGGCCTAAACCAAGTCTAAATCAGGTCTAAACCAAGTCTAAGAAAGGACTAAGACATGGCTAAAAAGGATTAAACCAAGTCTAATCCAGGACTAAAACAGGTCTTAACCAGGTCCTGTCTCTGAGTCACATATTAACTCTAATGATAAGATTGACATGAGAAACTCACGCCTGCGTTCACAGACAGAACACATGACTTGTTACAAGTCTCTCCATGGCCTAGCACCAAAGTACATCTCCCACATGATAGTGCCCTCTGCTGTAGTCCTGGTTTAGTTCTGGTTTAGTCCTAGTTTAGACCTGGTTTAGTCCCGCCCTCCTAACAGGTCTTAACCAGGTCCTGTCTCTGAGTCACATATTAACTCTAATGATAAGATTGACATGAGAAACTCACGCCTGCGTTCATAGACAGAACACATGGTTCACAGCAGTAAAGCAGCTCTGCTTGTTACAAGTCTCTCCATGGCCTAGCACCAAAGTACATCTCCCACATGATAGTGCCCTCTGCTGTAGTCCTGGTTTAGTTTGGTTTAGTCAAAGTACATCTCCCACATGATAGTGCCCTCTGCTGTAGTCCTGGTTTAGTTCTGGTTTAGTCCTAGTTTAGACCTGGTTTAGTCCCGGCCTCCTGCTGGTGCCCAGAGTCAGGACTAAACATGGGGAATCAGCGTTTCAGTTTTATGCAGCTAAAACCTGAAACAAACTTCCTGAAGATGTGAGTCAAGCCTCTACTTTGACAATGTTTAAATCCAGGCTCCAAACGGTTCTGTTTAGCTGTGCATATGACTGAAAGGTTTTTATTCTGCACTCTTCTCCTTTAATGTTCCTTTTATGATGATTATTTGTTTTGATTTGTTTGTATTGTGATTCTTACTCTGTAAATCACTTTGAATTACTGTGTGTACCAACTGTGCTATACAAATAGACTTGCTATTAACCATTTCAAACAAGACAAAGCGGAATTTCAATTGGCAACACACAATCTACAGTCTGATAATTAAAGCCACAGACACAATAGTGTAAAGTAAGCACATGTAACTCAGTCTCTGCTGCATAATTTAAGAGGGTTCTACGAATGAAATGAGACTAATTAATGTTATGTTTTATATATAAAGGGAGAGAGAGGGAGAAAGAGTGAGAGAGAAAGAGTTAGTGCGAAAGAGCAGGAGGGGGAAGGGAGAGAGGGAGAAAGAGAAAGAGAGAGAGGTGTGTGGATGAAACAGTGAGGAAAATGATCTTTGTCTCAGGTGTGAAGCAGGTGTCACCACCCTCACCTGTCACTCACCTGTCTCTCACTAGGAAGCACAGGCAGCCATGTCTTTTTTATTTATTTAATGCAAGACAGACAAACATAGTGACCAGTCATCTACAGTGGTGACAAGTGGTGATAAGTCAAACCAAGACATACCAAGACATGGTTTGTAGACAGCTATTTACAATTGTCTGTGACGTGTGTGTGTGACGTGTGACGTGTGTGACGTGTGACGTGTGTGTGTTTGGAGGGGGTAAGGTGGGAACAGCAGAGGAGAAACAAGAGGAGACAACAATCTGACCAAGAAGAACTGCCGCAGCTGGAACTACAACACTTGTGCTGTTAACATAGACTGTATAAAGAAGTGGACTAAGTGAATTACAGGGGTGAATTTGGAGCCGAGTTCCATATTTGGCGAGACCTCTGGGAAAGGAGACGTCTGATTTGTCTGTCATTAACGTTCATAACTTAATTTAGGCACAAAATAGTAGAATAAAAACACCAGGATTCATACAAACATGCATACATACAAACACGACCGAAATGACGAGCCTGACAGCAGCAGTTACAGAGAGAAGAGCGATGTTTTTTCACAAGTCGATCTCGAGGGTGGGTGGGGATCTGGCACGGTTAGAACCTGGGACCAGCTCAGTGTCTCACAGAGCAGAGCCCCGCCCCTGGACTCTGAGCCCGGAGCAAAGAAACACAACTGGGCTGGAGAGAGCCGTACCAAACAGACCCGCGCCAAGGTGGTCCCAAGCCTCAAACCGTGCCAGTGGAAAAGAGGATTATGTATGTGTCTCACCCACTACAGATGTGTGGTATAAGCAGCTCTTGAGGTCAGAATAAGTCTGGTGTTTACTCTCTGCAGCTAATTATTAAGTCTTTCATATTCATTTATTTATTTCATCTGAGATTATGACACAACCACATTCGTGGACTTGAAAACCACCAGTATCCAATCAAAACATCCATTTGGCTCATGCAGTTGTCCCTCCTCCTGATTTTACTATAGTGGTTTTACCGCAGTCTTAAATCTTCACTAAAGCTGTTTGGTTCTGGTTTAGCTCCTTGTTTTGAATTCGTTGGGCAAAGTGTGACACGGCATTTGAACCTCCTCTTCTCAGTAAGTAGGTTGTGGGTTAGACTCCTGAACTAGTTCATTTTAAACAGTTTGCAGTAGTCCAGAGTTATTCTAGCATGCTAACTGCACACTTCCAGTTTATCTGACAATAAATGCTTTATAATTAGATGTGTAGACACAGAAGTTTTATTTTGACCTCTAGCATGCTAACTGCACACTTCCAGTTTATCTGACAATAAATGCTTTATAATCAGATGTGTAGACACAGAAGTTTTATTTTGACCTCAACAGCTGCTTATGCAATATATTTGTACTGAGGCAGGGCACTTTTAGGTCAAATACTGAGGGAAAATCAGGTATGGCAACTGGAGACATGACGGAGAATTTGAATAAAACCAGTCGCCACAGCCAAAGGTTTTCATATTTAAATTTGGGCGTGTCTCTGAGAAATGAAACACTTCTAAAATAAAATACACAAATTCTTGCAAACATGTTCTGAGGAACCAAGTCTGAACTCATGACATGACAATGCACACTCGATCCTCCTCTCCTCTCTCCTTGTTTTTCCTGTTCTCCTCTCCACTCTCCCTGTCTCCTCTTTCCTCGTCTCCTCTCTCCTTGTCTTCTCTCTCCTCATTTCCTCTCTCCTTGTCTTCTTTCTCCTTATTTCCTTGTCTCTTCTCTCCTTCTCTTTTCTTCTTGTCTCCTCTCTCCTCCTCCACTCTCCTCGTCTCCTCTCTCCTTGTCTTCTCTCTCCTCATTTCCTCTCTCCTTGTCTTCTTTCTCCTTATTTCCTTGTCTCTTCTCTCCTTCTCTTTTCTTCTTGTCTCCTCTCTCCTCCTCCGCTCTCCTCGTCTCCTTGTCTTCACTCTCCTTATTTCCTTGTCTCTTCTCTCCTTCTCTTTTCTTTTTGTCTCCTCTCTTCCCTATCCTCCTCTGCTCTCCTCGTCTTCTTGTCTCCTCTCTCTCCTTGTTTCCTCTCCTTCTCTCCTTTCTTCTCATCTCCTTATTTCCTTTCTCTTTGTCTCCTCTGTCCTTCTCTCCTTGTATTTTTAGCGAATGTTTTTGTTGTGTTGAAGGTACCATAGAGAAGAGAGGAGAGAAAGAAGGCTGAAGTGAAGGAGAGGAGGAGACAGAAGATAAGGAGAGAGGAATGAAGGAGAGAGAAAGGGAGGAGAGGAGGAAAGAGACGAGAACAGCGAGAGGAGAGGAGAGAGGAGAGGAGAGGAGGGGATTGAAGGAGAGAGAAAGGGAGGAGAGGAGTGAAGAGTGAGAGGAGGAAAGGAGAGAGAAAGGGAGGAGAGGAGCGGAGAGTGAGAAGAGGAGAGGAGATAGAAAGGGAGGAGAGGAGTGGAGAGTGAGAGGAAGAAAGGAGAGAGAAAGGAAGGAGAGGAGTGAAGAGTGAGAGGAGGAGAGGATAGAGAAAGAGGAGGAGAGAGGATGGGTTAGAGAAGCTCAGAGTGGACATGTGAACTGTGAAATGCCAAGGCCAAACTAGAGACAAAGAAACATCTATATGACAATGACTGAAAGTATCAAACTATTTTAAAATCTCCCAATTAGTTCAAACCCCCCAAACAACTTTAACACTTCCTGTCCGGGCAATTGTTCCAAAATGTTTGAATGTGTAAATGTTGATTTGTACACTGGTAAATAAAAATATTATATACACTTTTTTTTTTTTTTTTTTTTTACACTTTTTTACACTTTTTACACAAATATCCGTTTACACTTACAAATATTGTTTTACAGGTACAAGTGTCCTGGGTCTTCCCCAGGGCCTCCTCCCTGTGGGACATGCCCAAACACCTCCTTAGGGAGGTGTCCAGGGGGCATCCTGAACAGATGCCCGAGCCACCTCAGCTAAGGAGCAGTGACTGTGTCTGTAACTGTCTAAATGTTTAGGTCTTTAGACTCGCTGGAGTTAGCTTTTGGAAGATCTTTTGGAAGAGATTTGTTTCATGAGATTTTGAATTTTAAATACAGTTGAATTTCTCTCTTTGAACTTTTGAATCCCAAATAAACACATAATTTACTCATTATTTTAATTTTGAATTTCAGTTGCTAAGTTATGCAGCAAACATTTTCAGTGAAATCGAGTTGGTTTGAACCTAAAGTGAGTGAATTGTGGAGGTTCTGAGCTTTCACACGAGGCCAGCGCTGGCTACATACATTTCCTTTAGAACATTGTTTGACGTTTTAGACAGTTACATTTTTCAAAGTTGACATAAAAGATTCTCTTCCCAGTGTTTGTTTTGTTTAAAGAAACAGTGTTGAATACGTCTATCTTCTACTTCAACTAACCAGTTTTTCTAGAGTCATAAACAAACAGAGGGGGAGGCGGGGTCTCTGGGGAGCTGGGGCGGGGGAGGGCTAAGCACAGGTGTGTCCCTCCCTCAGGTAAAAGACTACGCTCAGGAAGACTCATGCTATTACTGACACGGAGCATAGAGGAGCGGAGGACCAAAGGAGCCGAGGAAGAGAGGTGGAGAGGCGCCAGAGCATGCGACAGGTAGGGGGTGATGAGGGAGGGAAGGAGGAGACAAGGAGGAAAGGAGGGAGGAGAAAATAGGGATGACAACATACAATTATTAAATGAATGTGTTACACTGTGGTTGAGTTTATCGCTGGGTTTCAGACATCACAACATTCTATAGGTCAGTAATATTTAACACGGGGCAGTAAAAAAGAAGATTGTTAATATACAGGTTTTTGTTCTGATGCAATAAGTTCTTGGGTCTAGTCATAAATAGAAATGATCAGGTTAAACATCTGTGAATTTACCTTTTGGATATTTTATGTCAAAGTACAATGCAATCAATAGGAAATACTGTTCCCCTAGTCCTGGTTTAGTCCTGGTTTAGTCCTGGTTTAGTCCTGGTTTAGTCCTGGTTCAGTCCTGGTTTAGTTGTGGTTCAGATGCATCACTTTCTAGTGATAGATCTACTCTGGTTGTTTTTACATAAACAAACAGTGTATGATGTGTACTTAGGTCTTGTTTTCTTTGTCACCTTTCATATCTTGTTGAGATCTTGTTGATATAGAAGTTGTAGAGACATCTCATACTTACTGTAATACTTATTTTAAAAGTCATTTTTAGATGTTGAGGAGAGGGTGGGCACCTGGCTCTTTTGGTTGTCCTGTACTTTTGACTAACTTTTATTTTATTAAGTCCTCTTATTTAGTCCTGGGTTAGTCCTGGTTAGTCCTTGTTTAGGCCTGATTTAGTACTGGTTTGGTTCTGGTTCAGTCCCAGTTTAGTACTGGTTTAGTCCTGATTTAGCACGGCTGTACTCCTGATTTAGTCCTGGTTTAGTCCTGGTTTAGTGCTGGAATTGTCTTGATGCAGTCCTGGTTTAGACCTGGTTTAGACTCTGGTTTAATCCCAATGTAGACCTGGTTTAGTCCTGATTCAATCCTGGCTTAATCCCAGTTTAGTACTGGTTTAGTCCTGGTTTAGTACTGGTTTGGTCCTAGTTTAGTCCCAGTTTAAACCTGGTTGAATGAATGCAATATAGATAATTTTAATACCATAATGTGGAATATTTCAAGCAAAATAACAAAACTCCATGGAGACAATCAGGTGGGACCTGCTTTAGTCCTGGTTCAGACCTGGCTGAGTCCTGTAATTGAATAAATGCAAGATAGACACATTTATGTTCCATAGGTACATACTATATGCAACATTCCAGGCAAACTAACATCTCCATGAAGATAACACCCCACTATAAATGTTACATAATGCACCTTTAACCAAGGGTAAACCAGGTTTAAACCAGGTCTCAAACAGGTCTAAACTTGAACAAGGATTTCCCAGGCTCTTAAGCATCTGTAGGCTACGTGAGACAAACATATTATTATTGCTCAGAATCAAGCTTAATGTTTAGTTAATGTTAATGAGACCTCCACCAAGGCTTTCACAGAGCCAATGAGCCTCCTTAACTAAACACCTGCAGCTGATCTGGCAAATAAAATAAGATACCATGGATTATACAAAGTAAATTGCTCTAGTTCTAGTTTAGTCCTGGCCCAGTGCTGGTTCAGTTCTGGTTTAGTCCTGGTTTAGCCCTGGTCCAGTCCTGGTTCAGTACAAACGCACACACACACACACACACACACACACACACACATACACACACACTTGGCTCCTTCCTACATCTCTTACATGCTTTTCAAATACACTCCACTCAGACCTCTGCGTTTATCCAATCAAGAACTTGAGCAGTCCCCCCTAACACAGATCTGATCTGGCGAGGGCGTCTGTCTGTACTACGGCCCAAGTCTCTGGAAATCTGCCAACTGACTCCCTTTGCTGTTTTTAAAACCAGACCTTTTCATTCTCACAGCCGTTTTTTAACTTACTTTTGACATATTTGCGATTTCATGATTTAATTCTATGTTCCTGTAATGCATTAGTTTTATTTGCACTAGCACATTGAGTATTTTCACCATACCGAATGTGCTATTTAATTGACATTTTGATTATTATTATGATGTAAGCAGGTTGAGAATCACATGCTCACGTTTACAGTGCTGTTAAAGGCGTGACGGGCAGTGGCAGGTTCAAGTTGTGTATTACAGGGCTGTTCAAATGAGGAACAGTACAGATGGAACAACAGCAAGGAAATAAGATAAGAAATCATTTGGTAACCAAAATGAGTATTTTCCATGAACCCTTTGAGGAGGGATGTCTCTATATTAAAGCAACAGTATGTATGGAAATTTGATAAACATGACCTGATCTGTGCCCCAGATATCAGGTAAACATGTTCAAATCAAAGATAGCTTTAACTGTTCATTCTAACGCTGATTTATGCATAATCACAAAAACATGATGGACAAGTTGTTTATGTTTTGGTTCAAAAAGCAGAATGAGCCTCACATGAGTCTTTCATTTGGGTTGCCAGTTTCAATGCTGAAATCCAGTTGTTTTAAACCTAAAATGCCTCTCTCTGATCTGAATAGTCACGATTTAAACCCCAGAACCTGTAGCCAATCATGAATCAGTGCTAGTGCAGACTCTTTTTTAAACTGTTATCATTTTATGAGCTGTTTTGTGCTGGTTTAGGCCCTAGTTTAGTCCCAGGTTTAGTCCCTGGTCTAGTCCTGGTTTAGTCCTGATTTAGTCCAAGTCTTGCCTCCACTTGGGGATATGAGCATTGTAGTCTGGGTTTAGTCCTGGTTTAGTTATGAGCTACTCCTGGTTTATTCAAGGTTTAGTCCTGGTTTAGTCCTGTTTCAGTCCTGGTTTAGTCCCTAGTTTAATCCCAGGTTTAGTCCCTGGTCTAGTCCTGGTTTAGTCCTGGTTTAGTCACAGTCACAGTCACAGTTGGACGTATAAGCGACCTCGTCCCTTGGTCTAGTACTGGATTAGTCCTGGTCCAGTCCTAGTTCAGTCTTGGTCCAGTCCTGGTCCAGGCCTGGTTCAGTCCTGGTTCACTTTCAGTCTGTAGTAAAAGGCTGAAGGTGTGGCTGGTGGTTTTAAGACTATGTTTGAACAAACAGAAAATGAGAAGGTCAGATTTCACAGGAAAAATCAACAGCTCGCTCCACTGGTTCTGTTCCTGGTTAGAGACTGTTAAGTCTCCTGGTTTAGTCCAGTTTCTTTAGTCCTGGTTCAGCCTTGTTTCAGTCCTTGTTTAGTCCTGGTTCAGTCCTGACTTAGTCCTGGTTTAGACCTTGTTCAGTCCTGGTTTAGTCCTGGTTCAGTCCTGGCTCAGTCCCGGTTCAGTCCTGGTTTAGTGCTTGTTTAGTTCTGGGTCTGGGTGTATAAGAGCTCCACCCTTACATGTTGCGGTCCAAACAATGCGTTCCTGGGACTGAGGCTGAGACAGGACCAAACCTGCTGAAACTTTACTCTCCAGCTCCATTCACCCCCAGTCACTCCACAGATATCACATTTACTTTATGGCTGCGTACACCATTTTTCCATGTAATTGGCCTAAATGTGTCTTGCCCCAGTACAGATATTGTATAAGCAGCTCTTGAGGTCAAAAGTCCCTGAACCAGTCCCAGAATTAGTTCTGGTTTTGTCCTGATTCAATCCTGGTTTAGTCCTGGTTTAGCCTTAGTTCAGTTCCAATTCTGCTTTCGTCCTGGTTCAGTCCTGGTTTAGCTCTGGTTTAGTCCTGGTTCAGTCCTGGTCCTGGTTCAGTCCTGGTTCAGTCCTGGTCCTAGTTCAGTCCTGGTTTAGTCCTGGTTCAGTTCTGGTCCTGGTTCAGTCCTGATTTAGTTCTGGTTCAGTCTTGGTCCTAGTTTAGTCCTGGTTTAGTCACGGCCCTCCTTTAGTCCATATTTGAGTTTTCTCTCAAACGTTGAAGCTCATGGAGTTGTTTTCAGTGTGTCTTGTAGTACAGATAAGCAGCTCTTGAGGTCAAAGTGTTTTAACCCTGAGGAGGTGCATGTTTGCCACATATTAACCATTGACATGTTAGTAAATGGTTATTCAGTAGTGTTTATAAAGCAATTTTAAACAGTCCAAAGTTAGTCCTCACTTACCTTATGCATTCAGAGCATTCTAATTATTAACCGCAATGAGTTCATAAGCACTTTTCACAAGTTTCAGGGGCCAGAGTGGAGATTTTCTGTCACTGTCACAACTAGCATACTAACCACACACTTCAACTCCAGGTATGTATTTGAAGAGGGGACCGCAGTATAACATGGCTACAAACTCTATTTAGCATAATATGTGATCTTTAATGGCTAAATAGTACTTTATAAAAAGAGATCTAATTGACTACTAGACTTGTCTAAACACCTGACAGCATAGTTATGATTAGAACATAGAGCAAAAGAAAAATAAAATCTGTCAACTGGACAAATCGTTGTAGAAGTGAAGACGTTTCGCTGCTCATCCAAGCCAAGACCACAGACTGTATAAAGAAGTGGACTAAGTGTGACGTCACCCACAGCGTTCGGCTCCAGTCAAATGAAGCTCACTGAGGCTAGAGCAGTTATAGGGGTGAATTTGGAGCCCAGTTCCATGTTTGGAATTTTGACAACAAGTATCATAGCAACCAAAGAGCCAATCCAGAGTGAAACTGTTTAAGGTAATGGCCCTTCCCGCCCGCACCACTGGTTTGGGAATGCGGTCAATCAAACCCACTGCTAACACTAGCGGATGTGACTTTGGGGAAAGAAGGCACCTGATTTTTCTGCTATTAATGTTCATATTTTGATTTAGGGACAAAATAGCAAAATAAAAACACCAGGATCATGTTAATACGGACATTTTAAGACCAAAATGACGAGGCTCACTGCAGCAGTTACAGAAAGAGAGGAGACAGTTTTTCAATAGAAAGTGAATTGAAGCCGATGGAGCCAGAAGCGCACCCATAAACACTTCCTATTTGGAACGTGGTGGCTAGCAGGTTAGCTACGTCCATTTATACATACAGTCTATGGATTAGACTAACACAAATAGATGACAGCACCTTTATTTAGTTAAATGAAGGTTTAAACTGTCCGGGATTCTGTTTTAGAACTCACAGCTACTTCTGTATTTTTGTACTTTTCTTCTCAACTTTTTCACATAAACTGCCACTGAACTGATGTAAATTTGTGATATATATTGACCACAGGTACTACCCACTAAACAGAATTAGAAAAACATGAAAACCTGTCATGTGCACTTTAAATCAGACTTATTCTGCAAAATGGACTTTTCAGAGCTTTTAACCATGTTCTAGTTGTTTCCTTCTCATTTACCCTCTTGAAGTTGTATTTAGAGTGATTCATGTTTGAGCAGTCTTTAATTGCTTATTTTCAAGATGCCATTTTACTGATCAACTCACCTCCACTGGTACACACCCACTGTGACGTATGCACTTCGTTCTCCAAGTACATTTTCTTAATCGGTGATACTCATAGGATTTGACAGCATTGTGTAATCATTTTACAACAAATGAAAAAAAACATAAAAATCTGCTGCTCGCTCGCGTGATGTGCAGAATCCATAGAAGGAGCCGACAGCTCCACGGTTCACGGCTCTTTGTTGTGATGCCGTTTATGGTGACGTCAGCTCCCACTGGACACTGCAGTTTACGAACATGGAAGTCAGTGAACATGTTTCTTTTATTAAGTCGTTTTAGATCAATATTGTGATTTAAAATGTCCAAATTATAACAGAATGATCCACAGGTGTCAGAGATTATAACTATAGAGTAGGCACAAACACTTCTTTAAGTTCTACTTCTATCATTTACTTTCACAATGATACTTTTTTCTTAATCTTTATAATAACTAGTTGATAAACTATTTATTCTAATGTCAACAAGCACTTTGGCTGTTGATTTACAGCTCCAAAAAACAAAATGTGGGAAAATCAATATTTTCACAAGTTAAGTTTGGACACCCCCCACAACATTTTATTTTACATTAGAATTTGGAAGCGACATATTTTATTTAGTGAAAACGTCTTACAAAGACTGTTATTTAAATGGCAGTACATAATGTTTAAAACCAATGCTGTAATATATGGCGTCAGACAGCTATCTTTAAGTTGCGAAATCATTATCGAGGGCGTATACACAGAAATCGAAGGGCGCAGTAACTAAAAGTGTTAGTTTTAGTTACTGCACCCTTCGATTTCTGTGTATACGCCCTCGATAATGATTTCGCAACTTAAAGATAGCTGTCTGACGCCATAGTAATTTTTTGAGCGGTTTGGATGTGAAGCCTCGCGCGAGTGAGAGGATAATAATAAACAGAACGACAATGAATGTGAACGTGAATGCAGTTGCCTATCGCTGTCTGTTGGCAATAAAACCACTGTAAATCTGCAGAACCTGCCTCTTCTTTACAAGTGCAACAAAAACATAAATAAAAAATAAAATAAAATAAAAATAAATAAATAGTTTTGTAATAATGATATTTGTTATAATGAAATACACAGCGTAATATCATTATAACACATTATAACATCATCATAAATTTTCTTATTCAGGTTTATGGAACTGCATTTGAACTTTATCTATGAAACCCTGTTTCATTTGCCTAGAAAATCCAGACTGATATGTCTGTGTTTCTTATACCGAGGAGTGTCAATCTGGCTCCAAATAAATGAGATTCTTGTGTTAGTTTGTCAGTTCAGATTTCAGTCTTTTGTCAGTTCTTCTGGACATATTTAAAATGTAAACTTTGAACAGAATCTTATTATTAAAACATAAATTTCAAATCTAATTGCGATGTTTGAAAAATCACAATTTGATATTTTTCCCAGACGTGGCAGACCCTGCACACTCTGGCTCTCTCTGTAGAAGACCAGTTTAGTGACAGAGCTGATTCCAGGTCTCTCCCTGCCTGAGGAGTACCAGGAAACACACTGAAACCTGAGTCCCTCAATAAGCTCTATGCATCGTGCAGCTAGCTCCTCCAAAGTGCACATGAGCACTTAGCGTCCCAGTCATTCTCTATGGAAAATTAGCCAAATCATGCTAAAATGAATCAATATTTAAAGTGTGTATCTTTTCAACTAAAAACAGACTATGATAGAAACAAGGTTTTGTTTTTCATTTTGGCTGTGTTTATTGCACTGAAAACCTTAGGGTGGGCTTGCATCTCCACTAACCTGACTCTTATATGGCCTGGAGGAGGACCTTTTTTTGTTTGTTGTTCCATTGGCCATAATCTTCCACAGTGTGGCTCAAAACGTAACTGTCTCCATGGAGAATGTTCTAAAGCATGGTTTTAACTTTCTGTTTCCATGGAATCATGCTGATGAATTGCCAGCTCTAGAAGGTTACATACTGTATCTTTAAAGATTAAACAGACGGACATGTTACGACCTTTACATACGATGTAAATGCTTTTTCTTTCTTTCAAAGCTAAAGGCCAACATAAATAAACTTCAAATATAAAATAGACAGTCTTTTTGAGATTCTAGGATGTGATGATGTCATACTCCCAGATGGGAGCAACAGACAGTTTTTCTTATTGATTACATTGAACTTTACCATGAAGTATCTATGACTGGCTTACTGCCGTGTTTCAGATGACATCACAACATCCTATAGGCTAATAATATTTAATACAGATGGAGGCAGCTAAAGTGAATATGGTTAAAATGTAGGTTTTTGTTGTAATCCAAGAAGTGACTCGGTCTAGTCACTGACAGAAATGATCATGTTCAGCATTTGTACATTTACCTTTTGGATATTTCATGTCAAAGTACAATGTAATCAATGGGACCAATAGAATGTTGTGATGTCATGTGAAACCCAACAGTTGTTTTGGTACACAGGTGAGCTCAGTTTGTGGTGTCAATGTAACATTATTATTAGATTAGTCCTGGTTTTGCCTTATAGTTTAGTGCTGGTTTAGTGGGTTAGTCCTAGTTTATCACTGGTTTATCACTGGTTTTGCCCTATAGTTATGTCCTGACTCAGTCTTGGTTTAGTCCTGAGTTAGCATAAGTTTATACCTGGTTTAGTCTTGGTTTAGTCTTGGTTTGGTCCTTGTATAGCCCTTGTTTACTCCTGGTTTAGTCCTTGTTTAGCCCTTGCTTAGTCCTGGTTTATTCTTGCTTTAGTTTGTTCCTGGTTTAGTCATAGTTTAATTCTTGTTTAGTCAAGGTTTGGTCCTGGATTAGTCGAGGTTTAGTCCTGGTTTAGTTCCTGTTATACTGTCTATTATCTCTTTATCTCTCTGCCTTTAGTTTCAGTTGTCATATTTTTTTTTATTAGTTAAGATCACTCAATGGAGACACATAGTTCCTGGTAACTTTTTCCAAACAGACGATGAGATCATATAAGACTTTCTGAGAACCTGAAAGAAGATACCTCGTAGCAGGTGTCTTCCTGTCCCTCCCCCAAACCTGAAATTGAACAGGTTTAACCTCCTAAACCTAAGAGACCTAAACTCTCTGAGTGTAAAAACAAAAAATTATCTTTTTACATTATGAGAAAAATGTTGTCCACATATGAGGACATTGTACGTCATCGTTGTACGTTTTAATAATTTTGATAGTAGCAATAAAGTCACATTTAAATGGTGATTTGCAAAAACTATTTGTTAAGTGCCTGATCACAGCAACATTGTTCCTGAGTAAAAACAAAATGAGAAACAAAAATTGTGCCTCTTGGAACAATGTGTCTCATTTGAAGAGCTTCTAACAGGTGAAGACATGAGCTTTTAACAAAGTCCATCTTGAATCTAAACTATAATGTGTTAAACTCTTCTGTCATCACTAAGTGGCAGTTTAATGACCTCATATGTGACACCAGGACCTTGTAGAAAAAAAAAATTGTATTGTGGCCTAGACAACCCAAAATGTGTTGTCCACATATGAGGACACAGGTCTCAGGAGGTTAAGGGCACGTTACAAAAGATTCCCATTCTGATCAAGTTCTGTTGTTGCCTCCATAGGCAAGACACTTCACCCACCTTGCCTAGTATGAACGTGATGTGTGATGTGTGTGTGTGTGTGTGTGTGAGTGTTGGCGCAGATTGACAGTCTCACTTTTGTCAGTCTTGCTTCAATAAGCCTGTGAAGAGCATTACATTATAAGGCATTATAAGCATCATAAGCACTGCATTATAAGGCAATATTATTATTATCTCTTCATCAACAGAGCTGGGTGGAGTAGCCAAAAATTGTACACAAGTAAAAGTAACATTAATTCAATATTCAAAATATTACTCAAGTAGAAATACAAAGTAGTGGTCTAAGAGTATCTGGGGAAACTACTACTCAAGTAAAAGTAAATTAAAGAGTAACCTGTGCAAAATGTGTTTATTTGAACTGCAAGAATGAAAAGTCAAATACAAGTCCTACTACTGACAAGATTATTTGAATTCAAATAATATTCATTTTTGCCGTGTTTAAGCAAAACAAGGACTAAACCAGGACTTAGCCAGGACTAAACCGGCGCGAAACCAGGGCTAAACCATGACTTAACCAAGACTAAGCCAGGACTAAGCCAGGACTAAGCCAGGACTAAACCAGGACTAACCCAGGACTAAACCAAAACTAAAACAGGACTAAGCCAGGGTTAAACCAGGACTAGGTCGGACTTGCTTGGGCCTGTCTCTAGTGTGAGGTGTAATGTTGTTTATGTTTTTGTTTTCCAGACTTGTAAAGTGAATCTAGGTCAACAATGAGGAGTCTAAACATGTCAGAAAACCACCTCCAAAACTGGTGCATGTCAGCCAATAGGAGAGCAGCAGAGGATAGCACCAGCCAATCAGAGAGAGGCATCTGAGCGTCTCACAAGCAGGTCTGTACACAAGAATGATAATTAAAGGGTCTCTGTTCTCATCACTGGGTTGGGTTTGTGTGAGGCCATGACATTGTAATGGGACAATATATTTGAAAGTTAAACTTCTAACTTGGTTTGGTGAGATAGTACCTGTGGTAAATATTTATCATAGTTTTACATCAGGGAGTAGCAGTGAATTATAGGAAGTAAATACAAGAAGCAATCAGATATAAATAAGGAACTTGAGCGATTGTCGCCATGGCAACCTATAGTAAAGAATGTCCAGTCCCAGCAGACATGTCGTGAGGGTAGAATTCTCAAACAAACAAACAGGAACAGGAAACTGGACTTTTTCATTTTAATTTTCCCTTTAATAATGAGACAGTTTGCACTTCAGATGTCTGGCTTAGTGGTAGAGTAAACATCTAAACCTATAGCCCTGTTTTAATCAGCCGTAAACAAGTAAGATCTGTGTTAACGTTTTTACGTGTTGCTACCTGGACAAAATACCAGTTTAACTGTAAAGCCATTCTTTTCCAAGTTTCTCATAAGTTACTATAATATAAGCTTGAAAACATTCCACTGAAATGCAATGTGGGGTGTGAAGTCTGCATTGCCCCACAATCGCTGGGAGTGCAGAGAGAATGGTGTGAAATCCTTGTTAAGTCCTGGTTTAGTCCTTGTTTAGCCCTGGTTTAGTCCTGGTTTAGTCCTGGTTTAGTCCTGATTTAGTCCTGGTTTAGTCCTGATTTAGTCCTGGTTTAGTCATGGTGAAATGCATTGTGGGGAATACACTTGGCTGAAGTCCACCCCATATGCTGGAAGTACAGAAAGAATGGTGTGGTAAAATACAGATCAAAACATTGTACAGAATTGGGACATCCTGGGCACTGCATCTCAAGTGCATAAATGTGTAAGTGTATTGGGACAGGGCCTTTATATCATGACGGGAAGTAGCAGAATACTTCCAGCTGGACTGTTCCCTACAGAGTGCCCATCCAGTGCAGTAGTCACCTCTGTACTTCAGAACATCTAGGCTGTGTCTGAATGTCCACCTTAATCCCTAACCCTTTAAAGGTCTGCACGCGCACTATATAGTGCACTCATTCACAGAGTGATTCTCCAAAAACTAAAACTTGACTTCTGTAATAAATAATGAAGACATTGGACTGGCACAAGTATTTATGGACTCATAATACTTTTTGGACTTGACTTTTTGTCAAGATGGATCTCAGACTGGATTATTCAGTTATTCATCTGAGATGTGGAAATTATTGCTCTTTTAACAGCTCAAGATAAGATAAGCAGCCAACGCTAGCAACTTTACATCATAACAGTTTATTTAATAGAGGTTTATTCAAAATCAGGATCAGCAGAGTGATAAACCAGCACTTCTAACTTCAGCGCTTCATTCAGCTGTGTCAGTAATAGTACTAGTAGTAGTTTACTACTACTATATTAGTAGTAGTATTTGTAGTGCTGAGTTAAACAGCTTCTCTGCTTTCATTCAGTGGTGCTGTGTCCAATTAAAGACCTGCTGCTATCCCCTGGTGTTTTTCCGACTTTCCCAATGCATTATGGTCTATATTGACTGATCTAGTGACCAGCACTGGACACTACTTTTTAAAGTGCATTGTAGGAAATTTTGAGTGCACTACTTTTTACACACTCACGGACCAGGACCATTTTTGTCTGCAAACAATTGTCATAGTGCAGATAAACAAATATGACAAATATGGCACTTGGAACAACAACTTCTCTACTATGAACGATAAGCGTTTTAATTACACTCAACATCAATACAACAGTCACAGAAAAAGTGATGGGAAGCTCTCAGTGCTCCATCTCAACAGCAGAAGCTCTCAGTGCTCCATCTCAACAGCAGAAGCTCTCAGTGCTCCATCTCAACAGCAGAAGCTCTCAGTGCTCCATCTCAACAGCAGAAGCTCTCAGTGCTCCATCTCAACAGTAGAAGCCTATACAAAACTTCATTCATATCAAAGAATATTTCAGTGAGTTCACACACCATTTAAAATCACTGCCATATCAGAAACTTGGATCAACAAAAGTAGAGGTGTGGCCTTTGAGCTTGAAGGATACAAGTCACATTTACAGGCTGAATAAAGGAGGTGGAGGAGCGGCGTTGTACGCCGACAAAGACTTGAATTACAAACTCCGAGATAAAATGTCAATAGCAGTGGATAGTCTAGTGGAGTGTATTACTGTGGAAATGTGTCTTGATAAAAGAAAAAATATTCTTGTTAGTTGCGTTTCCAGAGCACCTGGGTCAGATGAAGAGATATTAATATTGATCTGTTAAATCTTGAGCTTGAGGGTTCTGTGCAGTATCTTTACTGTTCCTAGTACTGCACTTTTCTGGACTGAGATGTCTGATGTTTTTCCTGGGATCTGCTGTAGCCACTCCTCCAGTTTGGGGGTCACTGCCCTGAGTGTATTCCGATGACCCTGGGCACCAGTGATGCCTTCACCTTCCAGGCCTTCTCCAGCTCTGCTTTGAGGCCCTGGTATTTCTCTAGTTTCTCATGTTCCTTTTTCCTGATGTTCCCATCACTTGGCACTATAATGTCCACCACAACAGCTTTTCTCTGTTGTTTATTCACCACCATAATGTCCGGTTGGTTCGCCATCACCATTTTGTCAGTTTGTATCTCGAAATCCCACAGGATCTTGGCTTGATCATTCTCCACTACCTTTGGAGGTGTTTCCCACCTTGACCTTAGGGTCTCCAGTCTGTACTCTGCACAGATGTTTCTGTACACTATGCCTGCTACTTGGTTATGCCACTCCTTGTATGCTTTCCCTGCCAGCACTCCATGTCTGCTTTCCCTGCAGCATCTTACACCCTGCAGTTATGTGCTGGATTGTCTCAGGGGCCTCTTTGCACAGCCTATACCTTGGGTCTTGTCTGGTGTGGTAGATCTGAGCCTCTATTGCTCTAGTGCTCAAGGCCTGCTCCTGTGCAGCCAGGATGAGTGCCTCTGTGCTGTCCTTCAGTTATGTTCCGGTGGTACATCCTATGCAGGGGCTTGTCTTCCCACGATGGTACCTCCAGCACCTCT
>KN484225.1:0-14751 GCA_000787095.1 Periophthalmodon schlosseri | reverse complement strand
AGTAGTAGTGATAGTAGCAATAGTAGAAGTAGTAGTGATAGTAGCAATAGTAGAAGTAGTAGTGATAGTAGCAATAGTAGAAGTAGTAGTGATAGTAGCAATAGTAGAAGTAGTAGTGATAGTAGCAATAGTAGTAGTAGTAGTAATAGTAGTGATAATAGTCATAGTAGTAGTCGTAGTCGTAGTCGTAGTCGTAGTCGTAGTAGTAGTAGTAGTAGTAGTGATAGTAATGATAGTAGTGATAGTAGTCATAGTAGTAGTCGTATTAGTTGTAGTAGTACTTGTAGAAGTACTTGTAGTAGTACTTGTAGTAGTGCTACGTTCCTCCTAACCTGTCCAGCCAAAACAATAACATTTCCTGCTCTTAAAGACGCGTCTCTTGGCCTCAGTCTTTACTTATTTAGTTCAGATGGGTGTGATTGACAGGTGGATTAGCCAATCAAACAAACAGAACACAGAAAACACAGCCCTTCTACAAAACCATTGAGCGAAGCACTACACTCTGTTAATCTGAGGTGAGAAACGTCGATTCTGTTCCAACTGATAGACGACCAATGAACTTGTCCGTTTCCCATGTGTCACTGAAATAAACAAACCTGATTGGACGGCTCTGTCTGAGATTAGCCTGAGATGCAGTTTGAGGGATACGTTCTTCTATCATAGTTAAACATTTAAAAATACAAAACCTGCAAAATAAACAACCTGCTAACCTGCTTAACTCGCTGTCCCACTGTTTATTACACTATTATTACAGTATTATTATTATTATTATTATTACACCAAAACAAAAACGCTCCACCCACTACCACACACAATGCCAACCAGTGGAAAGGCACCCTGGGTATTTCTGCCCTTGTAGTCAATATAGAACAACATAAAAACAATATTGTATCTCTTTTTGGATAATAATAATGTGCTTTTTAAATATTCATTCATATTAAAATTCTCCACTTTCTCACTATAATATGCAACAGGAAAACTCTAGTTAAAATGTAGCGGTTAAAATTAGTAAGACTAGTTCGGGAGCTGTCTGAATCCCTTTGACAATAACTGCTGTGTTTTTTTTTGTCCCGGGAGCGTAGCATCTCGGTCAGACCCGCTTGTGCTTAAGTTTAAATGAGTTTTTAAAGTTGTTACGTGGCGTTTCAGGTCGCAGCGATGCCACAGTTCTTGAGGATGGGGCTGAAATGGGGCGCGCTGTTCACCATCGCTTCTCTGGGAGGGAAAGGCTTCATGGTGGACAGGATCAGGGCCAGACAGTCGGCCACGTTCTTGTTGGGAGCGCAGGCCAGAGCCGGGGTACGACCTGCAAAAGGATAGACGTAAGGGGTAACGAGGATATGTTGACACTTTGCAGCTGACGTCGTCAACATTCCCTGGGGGTGTGACGCTAACTGTAGGCTCTGCTCTGTCTGAGGCTTTGTTAAGACTTTAGTCGGAGCTTTATTTTAACACAATCTGACCAGAAAGAACTGACTTAGCTAGAATTACAAGAGGTGAGCTGATTTGTGCTGTAAAACAAGTCCCTCTCAAATAACATTACAGTCACAAGCTAGCTAGCATTAGCCGACAGTTTTTCGGCCAGTCGCGCTCACCTTTTTATTGAAACTCAAACTCCTAAACTAGATCATGAACGCTCGTATTGATCACAGGCTCCTGAAAATGTGTTGTTTAAATTTATTTTGTATTTTTTCATGAGTTTTCAGTCAATCTTAAAACTTTTTTGGCAGTGTCTGCTAATGTGTGCGTTGCGTCTCCATGGTAACCGCTAAACATTCCACCATACACATACATGTAGAACAGTATCAAAAACTTTTTCTGGTATTAATAAATACGTAATAAACCACGACAAAGAATATTTTTCCATTTTGTTCATTGTAAAACAGAGTATTTATTTAAAGCTACACTATGTAACTTTTCACATGTGGGTACGATATCAGCTTTACCTGGAATGTTCCAAAGTATGGCATTAAACTTATCCATCTTCATTTATTCAATTACAGCTGTTATTGCTAGATAAATACCTTGGAAAACATGCATTATTAATGTGAGCGGGGTCACCTCCCCACAGATCTGACCTGTAACCTGGCCTGGTTGTGCCATCTGCTTGTCTCCATGGAGATAAATAAGTTACTGTGGAACATCCTAAACTAATAAAATATCTATAGAGACAAGCAGGTGGCAGATCCTTCACCAGAAAGGTTACATAATGCAACTTTAAAACTACGTAAAGATGCTGTACATAATTTTTACTGTCTTTAAAAAGATCTAGTTCTGTTTTTCATGTTTTAAACAGTTTACAGTGGTCCAAACTTATTCCTCACTTACTTTATGCATTCAGAGCATCCTAATTATTCACCATGATGAGTTTATAAGCGCTTTATTAATTGGTTCAAATCTTGTATCATAGCAGCAAATTCATCTGCCCTTCACTTTCATTTTTAACTTTGTGGGCAGTTTAAAAAGTTTTAATTATGATTCAACGTGAACTTCACCTAATCAGTTTCATCCTAAACATCAGCTTTGCCCGGAATGTTCCTCAGTATGGCATTAAACTCATCCATCCGTTATTCTCACCTTCTTCATCGACGGCCATGACGGCGGCTCCTCTGCTCAGTAACACCTGCACCACTGTGGCCAGGCCCTGTCTCGCTGCGATGTGGAGGGGCCTGTAAAAATAGAAAAAAGTATGAAATTATTAGTATTATTATTATTAGTTTAAACAACAACACGGGTCATATATATATTTATAGTTACAGGGATATTTAAAACCTACATTTGTAAAGTATTGTTGGCAGCATTTATGAGAGACGTGTCATTGATTTCTCCCAAAATCAACAACGCACACATCTCATGACCCTAAAGAGAGATAGAAACAAACAGTATGAATTAATCTGGTCAAATTTAAGCCAAAGAACAACAGAAAACTCTACAACACATTACAGACGGTTAGATGTTGGATCACCTTTGTTCCAGCAGCCAGAAGTGCCCTGAACAAGTAAAGTTATTACATTTATCTTATTTATGTCCCTTTGTCGTATTTGTACTCTTGTTTTTAAAGTTTTGTTATTAATGGGGTTTTAGTTCTTTTAGCCTACACTATGCACAGTTGTCTCTTTTCCAGATGAAGACGTGTATATGTGAATGAATGAATGAGCTGACTCACTGCCAAACAAAATGTACCTGTCTTTACCAATAAAATAACCTTGAACCTTGAATGTTTGAATCCCGTTACTTTGTTATAACCACAAAAATGCTAAACGTGCAACTCGTGAGGGGGTCAATACAATAGAAACTACAATATTTTTAGGGCAATAGATTTTTGCGTGCATCTCTTCTACTTACTTTGCAGCTGATGTCATCAACATTCCTCGGGGTGTGATGCTAACTGTAGGCTCTGCTCTGTCTGAGGGTTTGTCGGACTTTAATTTGAGCTTTATTTTAACACAATGTGACCAGAAAGAACTGACTTAGCTAGAACTACAAGAGGTGAGCCGATTTGTGCTGTTAAACAAGTCCCTCTCAAATAACATTACAGCCACAAGCTAGCTAGCATTAGCCGACAGTTTTTCAGTTAGTCACGTTCACCTTTTTGTTGAAAATCAAACATCTAAACAGGACCATGAACGCTCGTATTGCTCACAAGATCCTGAAAATGTCTTGTTCAAATCCATTTTGTATTTTTTCTTGAGTTTTCAGACGATCTTAAAACTTTTTTGGCAGTGTTTGCTAATGTGTGCATTGTGTCTCCATGGTAACGTACATGTAGAACACCTCCACCTTGAATATTTGAATCCCGTTACATTGTTATAACTACAAAAATGTTAAACGTGCGACTCATGGGGCGGCCAATACATTAGAAACTACAATATTTTTAGGGCAATAGATTTTTCTGTGCATCTCTTCCATTATAATATTGCGTAACTTTTAAACATTTTGGGTAAAACAGTCGACTGACAGTTGGTTAATTAACACGTGTGATTCACTGAAGGATTTACCGGGATTAACATGCGGGTAAAAGTTTTTGTGTCAGTGGCAAAGAGTGGTCCTCAATATTATCGTTAATCTCTTTTTCTTTTTTCTATATTTTCTACAGTATTAAATGAGTTACTGTGACAGGCCTAGAGGTCAAGTGTGGTATTGCGTGTACAGGGACCTTGCTGCAGGCCAAGTGAAGGGCTGTGTTGTTACTGGAGTCCACCAGAGTCAGGTCGGGTTTGGCTTTGTGCAGCAAAAACTCTGAAAACAAGAAATATAAATTTAAACACTCCTGTAAAGGCCCTGTACCTGTTTGCCTCTAATTATTACCAAGGCTGAATTGTAATTTGAATGTTAATGAACTGATTTCAATCCTAAATATTTGCTTAAACTGAAAGTAGTTTCTCCCGTAAAACTTACATGGTTTCACGGAGTTTTATAATGACTTACCCACAGCCATCGTCTGTCCGCTCTCTGCTGCCACCATCAGGGCAGAGCAGCCATTGCGGTCCACAGCGTTGACCTCTGACCCCTGGGAAAGCAGCAGCTCCAGCCCTGAGAGGTTTCCTGAATATGCCGCAGCGTGGAGTGGAGTCCTGTAAACACAACATGCAGACAATACAAGAATACAATTAGTTTATATGAATGATACAGTAAAGAGAATAAACCGTTTAAATGTTGAATTATAATATATGGACAAAGCCTGAAACCCACCTTCCTTTTGTGTCCTGCATGTTGACACTTTTTAGGCCAATAGTCTTTAAAATAAGTTTAGCAGCTTCATCATGGCCATTTATTCTGCAGAGAGATGATTTAGATTTAAAACATAAAACAGTACGATAAATGTTTTTTAAATGTTTTAGTACTCGATAGGTCGACCATAAACACTTTCTATTATCTTATCTTTTGAGGAGCTCAGACGGTTGTTGCCTCTGGTTCACTGTAGTGTTATGTGTCAGTGTCAGTGTCAGTGTTTGTTTTTATTGTAATATTAGAGACAATACAAACAATAAAAGACATTAGACATTTTGACTTGAGAGAAAAGGGAGTTCTTACCATCTGTGTATGTAAGAATGACATCTATTCTTCTTATATGAGAGTGTAAGAGTGTAAGTGTGTAAGTGTGTAAGTGTGTGTGCATGTGTGTGTCTGCGTGCGTGTGTGTGTATGGGTGGGTAAGTAATAAAAACAGAAAAAGAAAACTAAATAAGAGGGAAAGGGGAGAAGAGAAAACATTTTTTGTGAGGTTCCAATTTTATTATTATTATTTTTTTTAAATATACTCCCTTTTCTCCTTCCTTCCCTCTCCTTCCGTTTTCCCTTTGGTTTTGTTTTTTTTGCCAGAGAGAGTGTAACTGTTTTAAGCCGCGTGAGCCCAAGACAAATTTCCCCATTGGGACAATAAAGTTTATCTTGTCTTAATCTTTTTCAGGAAATGATGTTGTTGAAGTAGCTCATTTTATTATACTCACAGTGCACAGTGCAGAGGAGAGAAAGGGTTTCCTTCTTGGTTGCTTTCAAGTTTGTTTTCAAGTAAAATCTGCAAGCATTTTTCACGCCCTGCAGAGGAAAAACAGGCCAGACGATATTAATAATGCTTTGTTTGTTTATAACTTAATTTAAAATGTCATTATGTCACGTCAGGTTCAGTAAAGATAGCATTTTATAACCCTTTACATACCACTACAACTGAAAGTCTAAACACATTTGTGAGTTAGTCTGACCGTGGTAGGCTGCCCAGTGCGTCGGCGTGTATCCTCTGAAGTCCAACATGGAGTCCAGGGGGTCAAAGGTCACGGCCGCCTTCAGCAGCAGGTGCAGTAACCCCGCGTGGCCACAGGAGGCGGCCAGGTGCAGCGGAGTCCTTCCCTGAGAGTCTCGACACAGAGCGGAAGCGCCATGGTCCAAGAGAGCAGAGACGCACTCCTCACTGCCCAACATGGACTGAGGAGAACAACAACTACTTAAAGCAGGGCTGTGCTGTGACAATAACATTTGAATGGAGCTCAACAGTCCACTTCGAGGTCCGCTCTCGTTCCCGAAGTAAATTTTGCATTAATTTTTCCCATTGACATTTCGAAAAATTCAGTTATTAAGAGTCCAAAGGCATCGCTGAGGCTAACCAGCTACATGCTAATATCCAGAACACGGTTGTTTTAAGCCCAAAAAGCTTAGTTTAAAACACAAGATTCTGCAAAAAGTTTCAGAAACTTTGATTTTGAATAAAAATATAGGTCTTGTCATTAGTTACCACATAGCTGATTTGCCCTGAGCTTTCAAACTTTTAATATACATTTTTTCAGAATGTCTATGGGAAAAATGAATGTGAAATTTACTTCTGGAACCGGGGAGGTGGGCGTTCACTGTAGAGCTCCATTGTGATGATGATATCCTGGTGAAATCATCTTAACTTGATTCTGTGTTTGTCTGTTTAATGCAGCTCTATGCTAAAGTTATGCGCTGACTGAATAACAGACGGATTTAACTCGTATACAGTTTGTGTCAGAGTGGGGGGCGGGGTCTGGTGTTAAATCAAACTTTTAAGATATTTCCCGGTGGATATTGTGTATTTTATGCGCAAATAACTCAAGTCGAGCCACAGTTGAGACTAAACAGATGTAACTGACATGGCATTGCCCGAGAAAAGTAAACTGATCGTTCTACTGATGTTAAAATACAGCAGGTGGCATGGCATCACGGTAGCATGCAGCCCACAACTGTCGTTAGCATTCTTGGATATTTGTACAAACTTGAGTTGTTGGATCACTTTGTTCTTCTTCTCTTCTATCTGTAATTTGGGAACATATATTTTAAAGTGTGTGTGTGCTGTTGTAGTTGTTGATCAGTGGGAGATAGAGCAGCTATTCTATATCAAAATTAATGTTTTTTCCCCTTAGTGGGTGTTCTGTCGACTGTATCTATTGGGCACCTCTATCATGCTCTGAATGAGTGGATTTTAACAGATGTATTAACCACAAACGCATCAGAGGAGCCGTACCACTCTGTGCAGTGCGGTGAAGCCCTTCTTATCAGACGTGTCGGGTTTGGCTCCTTTCTCCAGAAGAATGTGAACACAGTCTGTGTGACAACCCAGAGCCGTCAGCATCAGAGCCGTCCTGAGAGAGAGAAGAGGTGAGGCAAGAGGTTTACACTCTAAAAACTCATGTTACGGGTAAAGTTTTCATTTTTTTTCACAAATTCACAAGTGTACCATTATTTTGTGTTAACTTATGTTTTATTCAACTAACAACAATGAAGTATGATTGAATAATGCCATCGTATTTTGAAGCCTCTGGTCACCGCTTTTGAAGCTACACGCATGAGATCACATGTTAACGCGATAACTATTAATTTATTAAGGGAAAAGGTTGCAGTCAGTTCCGGCTTCTGGCAAAAATAGACTTCCAGTGGATAGAATCTCGAGCGCCGTGGCACCACCGGAGCTGCACCGGGGTAAGAACTAATTTCACAAGTAGTTTTGAGGAGTGACTCACTGTCCCTGTGTGTCTGCGAGGTCGATGACGTCGGCGCTGTGTTCCGCGTTCACCAGCAGCAGCAGACAGTCCATGTGCCCCTCGGCCGCTGCCATGAGAAATAAAAAACATTTCAATACCAATATTTCAAGCAAAGAGAGTGCAGATGTTTTCCTGGAGCCTCCTCTGAACAGACTCCTCACCTGCAGCGTGTAGTGCGGTCCTCTTGTGTCTGTGTTCTCTGACTGCGTAAGAAGCCTGGTGTTTGAGCAGGACGTTCACACAGGAGGAGTGGCCTCTCTGAGCGGCCAAGTGCAGCGCCGTCTGCCCCTGGACGTCCCGGACATCCAGACTGACCAGAGTCGCACACAGGAGACTCAGGGCCTCGCAGTGACCGTAGTACGCCTGGAGTAAACATAGGTACAGGTTTTAAACTGCAAAAGTAAACACCATATTGAGAAAAAACATGCCATATACATAATTGGCAGAAATGGCAGAGTAGCCAAAAATTGTATTCAAGTAACCATAACGTTACTTTAAAATAATATTACTCAAGTAGAAGTACAAAGTATTGGTCCAAGAAATTAATCAAGTAAGAGTAAAAGTATTTGGTAAAAGAAAATTTGGTAAAACTACTTAAGTAAAAGTAACTTGAGGAGTAACTGGTGGGACGCAACATCTGATTTATAATTTGAAGTTAATGTAATCTGAAGGAAAAAACATTAAATAAATGCACAAACTCTGGTATTTTCAAAAGATAGATACAAAAATTAGACAAACTAAATCATATCTGAAGGAACGCTGCAAGAAACACAAATGTTCAAATCAGTTCAAATCACACCATAACTTTTACTCCTACTTAAGTGATATTTTTTATTGAAGTAACAGTACTCTTACTTGAGCAAAAGTATGTTGCTAGAAAAAGTCTGAAAAGTACAATTTGTTTAAAAAGTTTCTCAAGTAAATAACTGATAGTTGATATATCAATATATTTTGGGGGAAAATTGAAATATACCATGAGAGATTTGATATGGTGCAGCCCTGTTCAAAAACTAACAACATCATTGACACAGTATTTAAGAATATTTTAATACACCTTAATAATATACCTTAATATACTTTACCAACACTAAACCAGGACCAAAACAAGGCAAAATGAGACTGAATGAAACTTACCGCCAGGTGCAATGGACTGACAGGAAAATTACTTTCTACTTCCTCCAGACAGTTGAAAGAAATTTCCAGAAGCTGTCACAAAAAAAAAAAATCACAAAACATTTATACAGAATTAGATAAAGGTTTCATGTCTTTAAATGTTTATAAATTAAAACATGTCTTGTACCAGTTCTAGATGCTGTTTGTTGCCGTAAGCAGCAGCGTAGTGGACGGCGCTGTATCCTTTACTGTTCTTCAGAGTGGGATCTGCTCCACTGTCCAGTAAATAATCCAAACATCTGCAACAGCACAGAAAAACATTATAAACATTACAATTAAACTGATAAAGACTACAAATATTTACATACCCTCTTTATCAGAATTACTTTTATTCATCCTTAAGGGGAAACTGTTTTATTTTAATAGTTATGAAAACAAACTGTTAGTGATGTTACTGTGACGTGTCCGGTCAGCTGATTTAAACAGCTGACCTAGCTTTTCCTACCGGTGAAGGCAGGACGACAGCGCCATCTGTAGTCCGACTTCTTCAGGACAGTATCCCAGATGTGTGAGAGTAAAACAGCCCCTTTGTCCCAGTTTAAAGTCCCGTGGACATTTCGATTGCCTCCTTAATCCAGCAGTGATGTTTGTTGTCCTTTGTCCCTATGATGTTTACGGCGTTTATGGCGTAAGTCCGACTACCGGTGGAGGCAGGATGACAGCGCCAAAACCTGTTTAAATCAGCTGACCAGACACGTCAAAGCCACATCACGTGACCCCTCTGACGAAGAGCGCGAGTGAGCAGTCCAAACTGTCAGGTATGAAAACAAACTAAACCTTGGTCTGAAAAAAGAATCTATTGAAATAAATTATTGGAAGACCAGATGAACCAGATGAATTCTTTTAGCTACAGACCTGCAGCCAACCAGCTGAAGAAACTGGGTTATCAAAAATAAAATAAACTTACATTATAACTTATAGTAAGTTATAAAGTATAGTTATAGTAATATAGTGCCCTCACAACATAAGATAAAAGACACTTACAAAGAGGCTTCTCGCTCTTTCTCCAAATACGAGTCAGGATCTGCATCTGTGTCTTCTCTGGAAAAAACAAACATTTTAGCTTCATTAATAATACAGTATACATTATAATATATTTAAAGTCACTTATTAAGTATTATGGAGGCTAGTGTCAAGATATGAACAAGTCAGTGAAGGTGTGTGGACTTTAAAAACATAGACGTTTCATGCCAACTATAACATAAAATGTAGAATTACTGAAACGTGAGACTAAAACAAAACAACTCCAGGTATGTTATTGATAAAGATACAGCATTATAACATGATTTAACACATGATTTAACACACACTTACCCAGAGAAGGTGAGGGAAGCGGCGGCGTAGTGCAGAGGACTACAGCCCATCAGGTCTCTCTCGTTGACCTCTGACCCCGCTCGGACCAGGGACACGGTGCACTGACTGTTCCCATTTGCTGCAGCGTAGTGGAGGGCAGATCTGACCAGAGAGAGAAATACACAAATACTTAAAGGAAATTTTTAAGGTTTCAATTTTGGGAGAAAAGATTACATTAGATTTTAAAGTCAGCCGTTTGTGGACGTTGGCATCCGCACCTGTGAGGCACCTCCAGGCACTGCAACATGCACCATTACGCAGCGCCTGGAGGTGTCTGAAAATGCCATCTTAATGACATAATGACCAACCTTCAAATGAGCTCATGCAGTTACACCTCTGCTCTGAGAAAGCACCGGGCACAAAGACTCCACACTCTAATGAACTTTATGGACCAATTTGGTTGCCTCGTGTATAAAAAAAAGTTACAATATCAAAACTTTTAAGTAAGGCTGCACCAATACTGGTCGACTAATTGACTTTAATGGCAGCTGTTGGCTCAGGAAATCATAAATGCAACCTTTATTTATGCATAAGGATATATAACAGTATCTGTGGATGTCTGATATGAACAGACACCAAACTAAAACTGAAACTTTTATTTTCTTATAACTAAATCCAATTTATCACAAATCTTATCAAAATTAAGTTTTTCTTCAATTAACTATAGAACTGAACTGTTAAAACTAAAATATGTCATTAAATGTTTAAAGGGCCCATATTATGCCATTTTCTGATTTATGTTATAATGTTGTTTTATGTTATAATGCTGTTTCCTCATCACAAACAGACCTGAAGTTGTGTTTTGTTTCATTCACACATGTTTAACACACAAACCCTGCATTTAGAGTTCTTCTCTCAAACAGAAAACACTGCGCACACCACCTTGTGATGTCATGTGGTAATACAGGAAGTTCATCCCGGTGTCCCAGCCAATCTCTACTGAACTAAAGGTAAAAAGGAGCCGTTAACTTGAAAACTTCTGCTTCATGACATCACAAGGTGGAACAGACCATTTTGCGCTTTGAATAAAGTGTTACTCAAACATGTGTGAATGAAACAAAACACAACTCCAGGTATGTTTGTGATGAGGAAACAACATTATAACATGAATTTGCAATAGTAACACAATTTTGCGTAATATAGGATCTTGTTTGTGAGAGAAAGAAATGACCCAAAGTATGAGATGTAAAATAAATCTTACCTCCCCAAATTGTCCCTTGCATCCAGGTCAGCACCACAGTTTAGCAGCAGGTTTAGACAGTCAACGTTCCTGTTATGGAATGAATCATTACAATTATAGGATTATTCACTAATTTCACAATAATTATATAATATTTAAATGTCTTCCTGACCCTCCGGAGGCAGCAGCGTGTAGGCAGGTCCTCCCGTGTTCGTCCTGAGTGTTTATATCAAACCCACTGATCTGCTCTTGGTTCAAAGGCGGCATGATGTTGTACAGTTGCCCTAAAGACAAAAAAAGTAATTGTCAAATATAAAAGAGGTGGGTGGTACTCAGTTTACATTTATTTGAGTAACTTGAGTAAAAGTTTTGGTTACTTTTGCCACTATGAGTAAACCTAAAGTGACGAAAGCTTTATGTTGATAATATGAAATGATTTGAACACATAGATCAGCCTCTGTCATATTCTGAGTGAATGAAGAGTCAAGACTCAAAGGAAGCAGACACCTTAAGTTAGTTCTTAATAGCAATATAAAACTATTAAGTGTACACAAATTGTGATAAGTTTGAAATAGTGACCTCGAGACTGAGTAAATGCATTTTTTTTGCCATATTGTCCATCCCTAACAACTAAAGATGCATGTGTGAAGTCCTGTTTACCTGGAGACAGCAGCTTTCGACAACAATCAGGAAACCCATAGAGTGACGATAAATGGAGAGGAAGCATCCCATTAATGCCCTGTCTAAAGAGATAATTATGAGAAAGTACTAGTCACTGAAACATACTGGCCAAAAACTAGACACCCTGATTTGGGATGCAACAGTTAAAATCCCACTCTCTTTTTCATGTTTAAAAAAAAAAAAAAGCAAACAAAAATATACAAATAAACACAGTTAGAAAAAACAACTGATTCAATTGTTTCTGCTGAACAAAATTCAGCACAAATCTTTATCAAAATCACTACATTTGAAGCTTTATTAGATCTCAAAACCTGCACAAAATATTTTTACTTTTTACTCTTTAAGTACATTTTTAAATGAGGAGCAAAAGAGAAATAAAATCTGTCAACTGGACAAAACGTTGTAGGAGTGAAGACGTTTTGCTGCTCATCTAAGCCGCTTCTTCAGCTCTGGTCAGATTAAACAATAGGGTTTTGAGTTTCAGTGTGATACATATAAGGCAGTGTCCAGCAGTAATCTGACCAGAACTGAAGAAGCGGCTTGGACGAGCAGTGAAACGTTTTACTTTCTACAACGTTTTGTCCAGTTGACAGATTTTATTTCTCTTTTGCGATGGATCAGACCTGGGTGACTGAGGGTTTACACAGATATTTTAAATGGGTACTTTTACTTAAGTAGATTTTTTCATGTGATCTTTTACTTGAGCATTTTTTTTTGCTTCAGTATCTGTACTTTTACTTAAGTAACAAAAGTGAGTACTTCTTCCAACACTGGCAGAAATACATTTACAGTGAGCATCAAAGTAAATCCTCATACTTGTTTTTATCGGCCCCGTTGGTCAGTAGTGTGCTGATGAGCAGCTCCTGCCCGTAACGAGCTGCGATGTGAAGAGGAGTGTTCCCGAAAAAATCCGCGCTGTCCACCTCACTCCCTGAGAACACAACAGGAAAGACGTAACAACTGAGATTTTTTGATCAATGGTAATAATTTTGACATAATTTGAGAGCTACCATTTTGTACAAGGATCTGGGATGCAGAGAAGCGGCCGTGCATAGCTGCCATGTGTAAAGGACTCTTCCCTTCTTTATTCTGAAAAAAAACAACAACAAAAAAATAAATAAAACATTAAGATGACTGAATTATAACAGATCTAAAACAATACTATAAAATTGAAGTTTCATAACAATGCCTTCAATTTATATGGTGGCTTTAATATGACTGAAAACTTGGTTGCTCTTTCTGCTCATTCTCGCACACATAAGCAAGGTAGGTGAAGTGTCTTGCCCAAGGACACAATACAAGTTGCACTGGTCGAAGCTGGGATTGAACCGTGTATCTCTAGGTTAGTGGGCGAATGCTACTCCACTGACCCACTGCTACAGGTTTGATTTTGATCCTCACTACCGTCACTGCATGTTGCATTTGTATCCTTGAGCAAGACACTACAAAGGTGAAATTATGACTTTTTTTTATATACTAGGAAGTCCAAATAATTTCCCTCCTAGAGCAATAAGAGGCTGTGTTCACACCATAGACTGTATAAAGAAATGGGGGAGGGGAGTGTGATGTCACCCACAGCATCGAGGCTAGAAGTTACAGGGACGAATTTGGAGCCGAGTTCCAATTCCAATTCTGACCGTGAGTATCATAGCAACCAAAGAGCCAATGTGGAGCGAGGCTGTTGAAGGTAACGCCCCTTCCTGCCTGCATCGCTGGTTTAGCGGGGAGTGGAATTTAGCAAATGCTGTCAATCAAACCTGTTGCTAACGCTAGCGGGAGTGACCTTGGAGAAAGAAGGCGCCTGATTTGTCTGTTATTGATGTTCATACCTTGAATTACGGACACAATAGTGAAATAAAAATACCAGGATCATGTAGAGCGGGTTAATACGAACATTTTAAGAGTAAAATGATGAGCGTGACAGCAGCAGTTACAGAGACAAGGGTGACCTGCGGCTGGCAGGTTAGCTATGTCCATTTATATATACAGTCTATGGTTCACACTTGTCCGGGTTTGGCCCTGGTGTTATTCTGGTTTGTCCTGATGTAGACTTGGTGTGTTTCTATTCTAGTCCTGGTTTAATCCAGGGTTAGTTCCAACTTAAGTCCAAATTTTTATTTGGTGTGTGTGAAGGCACATATTATTATAAGAGGATTGCAAAATAGGGTTGGCAAAAGAATCGATACCCAGGCACTAATCGATACTCACATAAATCACATAAATAGGGCAAAATTGGATCTTTCATGAATAAATTTACAATTGCTTGTTGTCAAAATTGAGTGATATTTTAGTACCATGACAACACTATTGCACTGTGTAACAAAGCGTAACCTGCTTGTCTCCATGGAGATGTTCCTGCTTTGCCAAGGATATTCCACATTATGGCATTAAACTTATTATCAAGGTATTTTTGAATAATAAAAACATCCGTAATTGAATCAATGCTAGATATACATGTTTAATGCCATACTGTGGAATATTCCAGGCAAAGCAATAACATCTCTGGAGACGTGCAGGTAGCAAACTTCCCAGCAGAAAAGTTACATAGTGCACCAGTGTTAGCATTAGACTATAGTATTTAGCCTGTACCTGTGTGCTGAGGTCGGCCCCGTTGTTGATGAGCAGCTCGAGACACAGGGTCCCGTTGGAAGAAGTGGCCGACAGGTGCAGGGGCGTGTCTCCGCTGCGGTTCGGGTGGTTTATGTTCGCTCCACAGTTCACCAGCTCATTCGCCACCGCGTCCTGCCCCATCTGACAGGCCACGTGCAGGGCTGTGTTTCCACATATATTCAGTTCATCGGTCTGAGAAAGGACAGTGGATATGAAGGAATTATTATTATTATTAATGTATTATTTATTATTATTATTATT
>KN484224.1:31993-54257 GCA_000787095.1 Periophthalmodon schlosseri | reverse complement strand
AGTTTAACTGTAAAACTATACCATTAATGCTAGATTTATAAACATCAGAACAAAACTGGGAATAAACCAGGGACTACAATAGGACTAAACCAGGGACTACAATAGGACTAAACCAGGACTAAACCAGGACTAAACCAGGACTAAACCAGGACTAAACCAGGACTAAACTAGGACTAAACGTGGGTCTACAGCAGGGTTCAGGACTAGACCAGGACCAAACCAAGACACGTCAGTGCTATTTAACACAAAAGAAAGCCAAATTTCTTCCCTCTGAAGAACTGTGCTCTGAACCACATGCTTTTAGGATCAGCTGTAGACCAGTTGATTACAGTAAAAAGACCCAAGCAGCATATCTTTGACTATTTGAAATGACTGGATGTTAATATGGCCAAAAACGTGATTCATTAATTCATTGATTCATAAGTTGATATTTCTGCAATTTTGTGTTTAACTGTACAGTTCATACTGATTGAGAGCAACACTTGACCCTCAACCTAGACATTTACAGACATGTTTTAGCACATTTCTATTTCAATACAAAAATATGATCGGACAGCTGTTATCGAGAGAATAAAAACAACTGTCAGCCCTTCCTTAAAGTAGGGCTGGGCGATATGGAGATAAAAATCCAACTGTGATATCATACCAGTTCCAATGTGTTATTTTGGTTAAAATGATAACAATTTTCTCTTGAATGCAGCTCTATGCTCAAACAAAAACATCTCCTGCCCATTCCTCTTACTCACAAGTAAAATTAACCAATCACTGTGAGCTTTGACCTTTCAGAAGAAGCAGATGACTTTGGTTATGTCTTCAAAGCGATATAAAAATACATACATTTACATGAATCGTGATAAAATCGAAATCGTGATCTGGCAACAAGAAATCGTGATGTTAATTGGTTAATGGTGGAATGTTGGGTCAGGAGGGACAGTCTGCTGTGTTTGGTCATTCAAAGTGGTGACGTTTAGGAACAGGGTTATTTTTTTACGTTAGGCTGTAGGTAGTGGGGCGATGGTTACGATGTGGGTTTGGTTAAGTTTATTTTTTAGGTTAAGGAGGAAATTGATTAAGGTTAGGACATGTTTTGGGGTAGTTAACATGTTAGCAGAAGAAACTTTTTTGTCTCCTACTAGCCTTTTCTCAACTTACGCTATAAATTAAAACATAAAACATTTTAGCCCTGTTCACAGCTACCGATGCTAACACATTACCACGGCAACCAGAGCTACACAATCACTTCCGCCCCTCCGGATGCCCCCCCTCCTCGCCCTGGAGCTGTGCCAGGTGTGCATTACCTGCTGATACTCCCAGCTGTCGGGCACAAAGAAGTTGTCCCTCATCGTCATGGTGAAGTCCAGCCGGGGGAGGGCGTGGCACACTCGCACCCATAGCGACGGGCTGTAGCTGGGCACCGTTGTCATGGCAGCCATTTTCCTCCTGCCACCGGTCCCCTCCTCGACCCTGCAGGAAAAGAGAGGGATTTAGTGATTCGTAGTCCGTGCGGTTCATATTTTTATACATGGATTTTTGTGGTTCCTATTTTTATTTGCCAAGCTAAAAATCATACCTCCCTTCGCTTAATTAAAACCAGTATCAGTCGGCAAATGCGAAACAGACACTTGTGCAATGTTTGTTATGGATGTGTGAACTTGCATTTCTCTCCCTTATTAAAAGAGCTTTGTTGAACTTGCGCAAGAACAGAAAAGTAGTGTTGGTAAGTAGCCCATAATACAAAAAACACTTTTATTAGACAATGGAATGTAATATTTATCACACATGAAATATCAGCAGTTTTGTTAATATTACCATGTGGTCTTGTACTAAGTCTTTCAAAATCATTCTACAACTAGTCACAAAAGGTCCAATTCTTTACTATTTATGTGAGTGTTTTCAGGATCGATATTTGTACAACTGCATCGATTTTCTGGGCCTACATTTTTTACAACCCTAGTCAAAGTAAAATGATCTAAACTGTGAGAAAGTGAAGTGAAATGGGGGTGAAGAGCTGGGAGATATATTTATATTGTCAGAGCCGGGCTACCAAACCTCTTGTCCACAGAGCAGCAGACCTGTGCATTTTACTGTACAGTAACTTTAACAAACAGCTGTCTATTAACTATTCACCACCATCTTGATGTCACTATATAATATAAACCAGCGGCTGTGCTAATATTTTTGAACCACAATAAAAACTTTGTCAAGACTAAAGAGGAGTTATGAACGTTTACAGGAAACTACTGCTTAACTTAATGTTCACTGGCTTGGTTTAAATATTGAAAGAAGAAGGCATGTTATAAGTTTATACCATTTTTCAGTTTTCATATTTGAACTTACTTACATTATCACAATGAAATTATTTATTCATTCATAGTTGACTGACCTGCAATTCAAAATGTCATTGATTGTGTTTAAATGTGTCACTCTATGGGTCCTCTTTATGTGAGGGAGTTACTGCAGCCGTATACTCCACCCAGAGCCCTGAGGTCAGCTGACCAGCTCCTGCTGCTGTGCCCAAAACCAGGCTCAAGACCAGAGGAGACAGAGCCTTTTCTGTGGCAGCGCCCAGACTATGGAACAGCGCCCTCTGCCTCTCAGTCTTTAATGCAGTTTAAAAACCCACCTCTTCTCCCTGGCATTTAACACTCGCTAGACAGGATATCATGGTGTTTTATTGTTCTTTTCCTATGTATCGTGTGATCTGTACATTTGTTTTTTTGTTATCATGGTGTTTTTTTGTTCTTTTCCTATGTATCGTATGATCTGTACATTTGTTTTTTTGTTTGTTTTTTATTTTTATGTGAAACATTTGTTTTAAATGTGCTATATAAATAGACTTGAATTGAACTGAAAAAAAAAATGACTTGGCAATTACAGACACTTATACTGGAATTGAGAGGAGAATGATAAGAGTTATGGGGGGGGGCTATAGGGGGTAGAGCTGCAAGATTATTTGTAAACAAATCGAAATCACAATTTCAATAGACGCAATCCCCTTATTGTAATGACTGCGATTATTTAAGTCCTTTGCAAACCACAAAATTATCTAGAAACCTGCTAATCCTGTCAAGACTTCTACTAACATGTTCTGAAATGCATGAGATTCTTGTATTAATTAAGCAGTATATCTCAGCCTTCTCTCAAATGTTAAGTCTTGTTTAAAATGCACACTTTGAACAGAATCCAACGATTAAAACATAAATCTCAAATGTAATCGTAATTGCAGTGTTTGTCTGAAAATTCGCGATGAGATATTTTGCCAGAATCATTCATCACTAATAGGGGGTATCTGGGGGCATTGGGTGAACGCCAAGTAAACAGATCAGTTTTGAAATGGTGTCATCTGCTTTGTATCTCCTCATCGAAAGACAATTTATGAGCAGCCATCATCCGAGAAGAGCAATGGTCATAATGTGAGTCTGAGTTACTTAAACTGGGTGTAAATCAGTGGACTCACAACTTTGAGGTCCAACGTAAACGAGCTTTGGATAGTTATTGGTTATTGAAACTCACTTAAATAGTGTTAAATGAATAATGTAGGATGTTCGTGGTTATGAATAGGCAAAAATTTTTCTCCTTGGTAAATCATTTTTATATAGCGCTTTTCCACCTTCAAGGCAATCAATGCGCTTTACATCAAGGAACCGCTCACCCATTCACACACACATTTTTGTGCACCACCTTCAAGTCTCAAAGCACTTTACATCAAGAAACCACTCACCCCTTCACTCACCCCTTCACTCACACATTCACACAGACACTGGGGGTGACGGGGGTTAAGTGTCTTGCGCAAGTACAATGACAGCATTCATTTGTGGGAGCTGGAATTGCACCACTAATCTGTGTGTAAGTGGATCTGACCGCTCTGTTTTGTTTTTGCTTTGTTTTTTATGTCAAGATTCTGGGTGTGAGGGGAGTTGAGTGTCTTGCCCAAGGACACAATGATAGCATTCATTTGCGGGAGCTGGAATTGAACTGCCGACCTTTGGATCAGACGACAGCCACTCTACCAACTGAGCTACTGCCCCCCTTTGGCCTTCTTTGAGAATAGTGATTGCTGTGGTAATAACTAAAGAATACGATGTAGCGTGGGGCTCCACAACTTGAGTCATCACTATTTCAGATTAAAATGTGCACTGCAGCCCGAACATTCATTTTGAAGCATAAATTGTAGAACTTGTCAGAGAAATTGCAATTAGACTCCAAAATTGTTCCTTAATAGAGACAAAGGGTAACCTGGTTGGCAATAGACGACGCAATCCACATTATTATAACATGGACAAGGGAGGGGCTGCCCGAGCAACATAAGACGACTGTAAAAACTACTGAGAGATTTTAACCAGCCTCACCACAACTGAATGATAAAAAACACATATTTTCACAAAAGAAATAACATTTAAACTAATTTCTGAGCATTATTTTTTCCTAGATGTAGTGATTATTACAGGAATAGTATTGTTTAAAGGTGCACTTTGGAACTTTTCTGGGTCTGTCGCCTCCTTGTCTCAACGCAGATGCTATTGCTTTTCCAGGAATGTTCCACAGTATGGCATTAAATTGATCACCATTTCGAAACAAGCAAAGTGGCGCCACCAGGCCAAGTTACAGGTCAGATCTGCGGAAAGGAGACCCCGCTCACAATAACAACACATGTTTTTCAAGGGAATTTTAAGCAATAAAAACACTCATAATGAAATAAATGCTAGGTTTTGTTTTTTTTTGAGTTTCGTGCCATAGTGTGGAGCCTTCAGGATAAGCAATAACATCTCCATGGAAACAGAAAAGTTACACAGTGGCCCGAACAATTTGAAAAGCGCCTAGCCATACAAAGGACAAACAAACAAATGCGCTCAGATGAAGAAGCAGCGAAAAAGATGGCGGGGCTTTTGTTTCCAAAGACATAACTTTATCAAGCCACTCTATACTCTATACTCTATACTCTATAATGGTTCAGTGTTGATGTTTATTCAGAGCGTAACATCTGGGACCACTGCAGCTGTTTAGTGAATACACATTATTGTACAGTGTATAGGCGGCCACTGTGGTCCATACAAGAATAAAACGGAGACTTTGTGATCAATTATTGGATTGAAAGAAGAAACCATTCATGTTTGTTTAAGATGGGGTTAATTTAAAAGATGTATCTATGTTCATGGTTCATACATATTAATTACCATTATAGGCGCCATTTTAAGGACCTTTTACCGCTCAAAAGATAATAATATTGTATTTTGAATTGCAGTGATGTCAAGATTTTTCTGTGAATTAGTAATAGTGATTATGAAAACTGAAGAACAGCAGAACTACAAAAAATATACATGCAAATTTTAGAGGCAAAAATAGGTCATTTCAATTCAATCTATACTGAAAAAGTGCTTTTTTTGTCTTGCTGTTTATGTCACATTAACCATTAAATTTGATTTTAGTGATGGGATTTTCGGCACTTTTAGAGGATCCAACTCTTTTGGATCCGTTCATTTCAAAGAGATGTTCAAAAGACGGGTTGTTTTACTATGTATTTATATGACAGAAGCCAATGTGAAAACTCATTTTAACCACAAAATAATCACTGAGGCACCAAGGCTCAGATGTGTTTAAAATGGTTCAAATTGAGGGTGAGAGTGAGTTTACCCTTTGAAATTATGAATAATCTAAATAAAACACTGCACTACAATAATAATAATAAAATCTAACTGTTATTACGATGCCAAATATGTTTTTTGTTTTTATTTTTTGTTCACAAAGCTCTCACTCGTGTTCCCTGCTCTGCTTCTGAGCCGATTCTTGTGATGGTGGAGTTAATCAGTATAAAAATGAATACAAATTAGAAGTAGAAGATTCGGTTCTTTTAAAAATGAGATTCGGTTCCATCCGTTCATATTAAGGAACTATTCAAAAGAGCCGATTCGTTCATGAACGTCACGTTACTATTTGATTTAATGAAGCTCACAGTCTCACAGAGCATTGGTAAAGAAATAGACAATGAGAATGAAGAATCGAAGAATCTGAATTTCTTCACAATAATCGTAACACTGACATTTTATATAATCAAATATTTACTGCTTTGCTTTGAATTGTTACTTGCTATGACAACAGTTCCAGCTTTTCATCACGTGGAAACCCATGGAAGAAAATCGAGCTCAATCAATACACTTTTTGACATATCACTCAGCTCTAGTTGCCAGACAAAGTGCCTTTTCAGAGTTAGTATTTGGTGATGGCACAGATCTGGCTCCCCCACAGGGCAGACAGGACGACTGTAAGCCCATTACAAAAGACCTGTCCACCGTCATGGCTCCAGACGTCCAACTGTCACTAAGCAAATCAAAGGCATCTCTCTATTTGTGCATCCTGTTAAACAAAATGATTCACACAGAGGTAATAAACTTAAACTTAATAAACTGTGATGGACTACACAAGGTTTCCTGCCAAAATAAAAGGTGTAAAACCATAATTACACCTTTTACACCTACCAAATTAAAGGATTTTAATTAAAGGTGCAATATGTAACTTTTCTGGTGAGGCATCGAACACCTGTTTGTCTCCATGGACATGCAATTGCTGATGTAATTGATTTGCCCATAATATTTTAAGCATATATCTGGTGCATTTATTAAAATACAAGTGTTTTTATTGCTAAAAAATACCTTGACAAAAATGTTTTACTGTGAGTGAGGTCGCTACTCCAAGGATCTGACCTGTAACTGTATCCATGGATACTGTGGAACATTATAGGCAGAAAAATAATATCTCAAGGGAGAAAAAAGTCCACCTTTGATGCATACAAATATGAAATAATTACCATCATCTAGAATATTTCAGAGGTCAGTATGTGTCACTAATAATAATAATAATAATACATCTGATTTACACAGCGTTTTTTTGGACACTCAAAGACGCTTTACACACAATAAGAAACAGTAGACAGTAAAAATCATGGGGGAACACTCAAAGACGCTTTACACACAATAAGAAACAGTAGAACACGACAGTAAAAATCATGGGGGGGAATGCCAGACTGAACAGGTGAGTTTTTAGTAGTGATTTGAAGTGATGGGTTGTGGGAGTGAGTTCCAGAGGGCGGGGGCGGCGGTGGGAGCGGCGGTGGGGGAGGCAGCGAAGGCGGCGAAGGCTCGTTCCCCCACTAGGCCTATGCAGTCAATATATTTTTTACTAATCATGATACAATACAATTACAGCTTGAAACAGCTACTAATTAATTTTGCCCCACGAAATTTGGAGCAAAGCCGCTTGTCTAATCTACAGTTAGGCCTGTCGCAATAACGCATTTTCAAGTGGGATTTATCGCTGAAGAAAATATAGACAAACAATAATTTGGAAACTAATTTAACACTGACACAATAACCCAAGAGCAGATTTATGTCACAAAAACTATTCTAAATCTACAATATTGTTAAAAGCAAGAAATAAACAGCAGAATGAAACACTTTAGTGGTTAGTTTGCATCTGTAATGAGTCATGGAAGTTATTAATTCAACCTTCTACAGCTCAAATCGTATTGGAAAGCCACAAAATAACCAAACATTTCCCAGTTTATCGTGTGTACATTTTCTTTGCACAAACACTGACCCCCAAAAAATATTGTTCCAGCTTCATATATAGAACGATAAGTGGATATAGTAATTATCATGACAGGCCTATATACAGTGGTCCTATAAACATTAAATTACAAAACTTTGCTAATAAATGATTGTACTTCATACTCCAAAGGTTAGGTTTTGACAGCACATAAAAACTGTTTCAAATGATCATGATTTCCATTAAAATCTCTATATATATTTTCCCCATTATCACGCAGCCCTATAGGTGTCACTGTACTGATATAAAATGCTGACATAATGTAAAATTAGCATAACTGTGATATCACTGGTTGGCATGACAACAACACTACGACAATAATCAATATATTTACAGCCAACACAGAGCGGACAACGCTTCAGTTTATGATTTATGTTTTGTCAGGCCGAGCTAAAAGTTGCACTGATGTCTGCTGCCAGTTTTTAGATTATGCAAATGCCATTACATAAGTGGATTTTGGGATCAAATTCAGGAAGAAAAGAGGTATGTTAAGAGCCTAATTACTTTATCAATAAATTGGATTTTTTGGATTGGTCTAAGAAACTCCCACTGTAAAGAAGGCAGCGACTGTGTGATGCAAAACTGCAGAAAAGATGCATTTTGTGAAAAAAAATAAGGCTGAATCTAACAAGCCAGAAAAATACTAGCATTTCAATTCATAATATTCCCACATGTGATTTCTACCTATGTGAGTGAGATAATACACATTTATGATTTACAATAGGCGTAAATGACATACAGTGACCTTAATTCAGATCATGATTTTACTACATCAAGAGGTGAAAAGATTTTTATATTTTGTGTCAAATTCAACCCCCGTGTTTTGTAATTCTGTCTATGTAGGTGAAATAATACACATTTATACTTTATACATTATATAAACACATCAAATTACCTTAATCCAGCAAAAGGTTAGGTAAAATACTGCACAAAGAAGTGGCTAATCTTTATTCTCTGACAAATTCAACCTGAGTACTTTCTCATATATGTCTATGATTCATTATGGCATGGCAGCTGAGTTAAAGGGACGTGGGAGCCGTGTATAATCGGTGAGCGCATAGAGCTTTTACAAGTCCTTGGGTGCACAACTTGACTGTGAAAAATGCTGCATTATTTCTGTGCATGTAAACCATTGTTCAGATAACAGCACATCACAACACAACACACTCACACAAACGCACAACAGCCCCCTGCCTCTTACATATGACACCGGAGATAAGGGAAGCAGTGAGTGCAAAATCATTATGTGCAATGAAACCATTACAACACGATCGTGCATAAATCTAGCCGCGCACACATCGGCCTCATTTACTGAAATAGGGACAATACATTGAAACAGCGGCATGCCAGCGCGCACACACGCACATCAAACGCATCCATACGGTCACATGTTACAGCTGTGTAAAGATAACAGAAAAACAATGCATATTACCTCTAATGGCTGTTGGGAGGTTCGGCTCTCCTGTCTCTGCTCCTCTCCGGTGTGCGTGAAATTTTTACCCACTCAAAGAGGTATTCTGCCAGCCATCAGCGCCAGATGCTCTTGAAAAAACATCCTCCTACAAAAAAAGGGCTTAAGAGACAAGCCACAGAAAAAGTCAAAACACAAATAAAACCAGAGTAGTAATTCTTTTTGCGTTTAGTGGAATATTAAAAAGCCAATAACTGTCTAGTTGTCTGGTGACAGTGAGAGGTGCTTGTGGTGATGGATGAGAGAGGCTTTCACAGTGAGAAAGAGAGAGAGAGAGATGGAGAGAGAGAGAGAGAGAGAGAGAGAGAGAGAGAGAGAGGGATGGATGGAGAGAGGGATTAAGATTGAGGAGACACCCCTAAGGGACTTTTTATCGCTGCATTGTAGCCCTTCCTAGATTAACACCAAGCGGCTTCACAAACAACATGACAAGAACACAATATCCACTGACCATAATGACTCCGTTAACAGGGATTACCTGCTGCCACTACCCATCTCTGAGATCCCACTTTTGATGTCAACCCCAGCAACATCCTCTCACACTCCCACCAACCATCAGCCAATCTCTGCACAGACCTAGTCCTACCCAGATTATGCAGCGAAAGAATAAAAATATCTACACTGTGATAAGAATAGGCAAAAACTAAAAAATCCACTCACGTGACAAGTGCAAAACGATATGTCTGGCCCAAATATCGCCTGGTGTGATGTTCAGGAGCTACGTGAGTAAGTAGAGATGCACATAAAACTGGAGTAACACAGACGAATAGGCGCACATGGGTGGATATGGGGAGGGGGCGATACAGGCAAAGGCAACGTGAAATAAAAAAAAGTGGGTTCCCATGGAGTGATGCTGAGAGCAGAGGAAGGGAGGGCGCGAGAGATGGGCGAGCGAACAATGAATAGAGAAGGCATGCAGTGGATTGGTAGGCAAAACCAGTTTCAGTCAAGGCTGCAGCAAAGCATCAAACACTGATTCAGAGGCAGCGAGGCATGAAAAATGGAGCGACAAAATGATGAGAGCAGATGGGAACGCACTAGTGGAGTTGTCCTAAGCTATGTGACCGACAGTTGCCAAAATGGTCGTATAATTACAAAATGACGAAGGGTAATGGCATTTGTCCATCTTGTTAAAAAAGGGGGCACAGGCGAGAGGAGGAGAGGGGCGGGTGGGGGGGCGGCGTTGGCTTTTCTGTGTCACTGAAAAGAGAGTGGGGGAAGGGAGGCAACGAGATAATGCAAGTGAGGGAGAGAACTGACTCATATGGCCTATGTATAGTGTCTGAGTGAGCTGTGTATCTGAGGGAGAAGAGGACAGAAAACCATGTTACATACGCAACAACTGCTCGGGGTAAGCACAAACCGTACAGCTTATGTCGGGTCACACAAACATGGAGGTCGACTATCAGAGGAGCAAAGATCAGTCACAACGTTTAAAATCACCAAATCAATATTTAATGCCGGCTGGATATATTTCATTATAATGTCATGGTTCTTATTGAGCAATGCCTATGCAACATACAACGGAAACAGACACTAAAATTGAATTATGAGCAGTTAATATGCAGCAGCTAAATGAATGTATATGTTTCATGTTAAAAGATATACTGAATTATTTTTTTGAATATTTGAATACGTGATAAAAAAGCAGGTCCAGCTAATAATGATTACATCGCTCGTTTAAAACAGGCTTTAGATTTCATAGAGTTTAGTCCGTCCTTTTTCGTGTAATCAATTAGGTTTAAAAATGCAATTTAAAATGTTGATTTAAATCATAAATAATTAAATGCATTATAATTGCACAAGCTCTACTCTAGCAGCAGCAGCAGCCCATAGTTACAAAAGTTTTACCAAAGGTTCCTGTAAAATCTGTAAACATAGACCGCATCTGGTTTATCCCCAATAAAAATTAGTTTCCTTTATAACAGATTGTGGCATTGGCTTCTTAAGTGCAATAGATTCCCCCTTTATCGAAGTGTTACTGTGCACACGATCTCATAAAATCCCATAGTTACAAAAGTCCCATAGTTACAAAAGTTTTACCAAAGGTTCCTGTAAAATCTGTAAACATAGACCTCATTTGGTTTATCCCCAATGAAAATGACTTCCCTTTATAACAGATTGTGGCATTGGCTTCTTAAGTGCAATAGATTCCCCCTTTATCGAAGTGTTACTGTGCACACGATCTCATAAAATCCATCTACTCCACACCCTCCCATGGCGCAAAGGTGCAAAGTATTAACAGGCAGACGACCAAAGTTTAGGCTCTTCCCCACCTTTAGATTTTCCACCCCCATGAAGATCCTCTCCGCCTCCATGTCCGCTATCTTGGCCAGAGTCAGGTGGTATCGGGGGTTATATGACTGTCTATGGAGGAGGCCCTGTTCCCTGTATGCTTCCTGTAGACCGCTGTTTAGCTGTTGGAGGCGCAGATGAGGCTGGGGGCTCAGGTACAACACTCGCCCGTTAAAGTGCTTCAGTTTGACGGGAAATGTCACAGTGACGGGGGGGTTTCTGTCCCACCGAGCGAAGCGCCGCAGGACCTCCACCGCTGCCTCCACCTCCTCGGGTCCGGGCAGAACCAGGAGGCAGAGGGTGACGTGGAGACGGGACACGATGCTCCAGTAGGGGGCGCAGGCGGGCAGCGCGGCGGTCAGCTCCTCCTGTAGCTGCGTGAAACCGGACAGGATCGAAGGAGTGTTGGCTCTGAAAGTGACAAAGTGTGTGGGATGCTTCTTTGGGGGGCGGCCACTCGGTTTCTCCTCTTTGTGCTCCAGTTCAACATCTGGTTCATCATTCATGTCGATGGCGTCAACACAAGCCTGAGACATTAATGCAAGATAATCCCAGTGAACCATTTTTAACTAGACAGTATCATTAAAAGGCATGAGCTGCAACAAAACAACAGAATGTACCAATAATTATCCACAGAAGTCACTTACTTAACCTTTTACAGCTCAAATGTTATTCTATTAAAACAAATATACCCCAAATTTCCCCACTTTTACAAAGAAATTGCACACACGATAAATACTGAGCCCCAAAATATACTGTTCTAGCTTTCACATATTGAGCAATAACTCGATATAGTAATTATCATGACAGGCCTAAGACTATGGAGCTTTTTTAGTGAAGGGTTCACCACCTGCTTGTGTCCGTGGAGATGTTATTGCTTTGCCTGAAATGTCCCGCATACACATACTAGCATTTATTTCATTTATGGGTGTTTATAATGCTCAAAAATACCTCGAAAAACATGCTATTTTGTCTCTCCACAGATCTGACTTAGCCTGATAGTGTCACTTGATTGTCTCCATGGAGAAATTTAAGAATTTAAGAATTTAAAAATTTAAGAATTTAAGAATTTAAGAATTTAAGAATTTAAGAATTTAAGAATTTAAGAATTTAAGAATTTAAGAATTTAAGAACTCAGCGTAAATATATTTGTATTTTAAGCATGTTTGAATGAAACAAAACACAACTCCAGGTAGGTTTTTGATGAGAGAACAACATCATAACATAGATCAGAAAATAACCTAAAATGGGCCCTTTAAAGCTATTTGAGTAGATTAAGACAGCACTGCAATAGTTATATACTAAATCTGTCTCATTACAAACTGTGGTAAGTGGGTTCCATGTATTATTTCATATATAAAGCTAATTTTATGAACAATCAGGTCTCAATTCACATTAAGACCAATTACAGAGTTATGGTTTTAATGCTGGAGGTACTAGAAATGCCACATATGTGACGAGGTTAATTGGTGTGAAAACTTCTAGAATCACATTTTAGTGGAACTTACAGACAAATCCTTGTGGTTTTCTTCATCCTCATTCGTAGGTCCCTCCATCTCCACAGCTGCGGATGAGGTCTGAACCCTGAAGAGAGAGATGAACGATTTAGAAAAAAACATGTCTGACCATCTAAACCTAAGAGTGATATGTAATGAATGGATGTCACAATGTTAAATTTAAAAGATAATATTATTGTGAGAAGTATTGTGTGTGAAAAAGAGAGTATGGGGGAGGCAGGGGGGAGACAGGGTAGAAAGAGAGAGTACGGGGGACAGGGAGGAAAGAGGGAGTGAGAGAGTATGGGGGAGGCAGGGAGGAAAATGTATGATTATTATTATTATTATTAATCACAATTGAATCAAAATAGCAATATTAATGGAAGCAATTAGCAAGTCACAAAGGCTGCAACTTTTGAAGTTCTATTATAGACATTTGTCCATAATAGACCCTTTTTATCATGATAAATGATATTTTAAATAGATTTTTATCGTCCCCTCCCTAGTCAGGACCCCCCAAGCATCCAAAGTTGATATTGTCTTTCTATAACAGTGATTCCCATTAATACAGACTCTGGGGGCAAAAATTTGACTATGAGGGGCCAACAAAGTCTATAAACAAAAAGTGCTTGTAGTATTGTCATAAACATATAGAAGTAACTATGGTTAATCTGTAATCAGTGTTTTTTGGATCAGCAAAGAGAATAAGTCCATCTTTCCATTTATTTTATTCTATTTAATCATTTAATTTAATGCAATTTTTGGAGTGTAAATGTTATACTCCAAAAATTTTATTAAATAAAAAGATTAAAATATGGGTTGCTTTTGCCACCATAGTCTCAGTATAAATTTGTGGGAAACACTGGAATATGGTCTTTATTCCCCAACCTTTTGTTCTGCTGCTTAGTTATTGTTAATTTAAATTTTCTTTATAAGTAAAAAAAGGATGTGGGTCAAAATATTTCTCTGATCGTACACTTCATGTATATTTTATCCTGCAAAAATCAATTAAAAAGTAAAAAGACCAAAAAAAAACAACAACAAAAAAACACTGGAATACAAACATATTTTCAAACCCACAAGTATGTCAGCTACTTTTCCTGCAAACCACATAAGTATAATTTAACTGTAACTGCCAAAATAACTTGTTCTGACACTGAATGAGTGTTTTTCTGAGTTAAACCACAGACCTGTTTGTAGCACATGTTTCTTGTAATCCCCGTGGTTCCCGTGTACTTTGTGGTTGTGACTCAAGAGTGTGAAAATTCATCTCATTCTGCGTCTCGTCCTCCAGATGTGCGGTCACTGTCCAGCGCTCTACATCTGTCTGCTCCGGCCCGCTCACAACAGGACCAAGCCCATCTTCATTTAAAGCTGGCTCCTCTGCGGCTTCTGCGAATAATTATTTAATCAGTAATAAAACTACTTGTAAAGAGTAAAAATGCCATGATGGTCTCACTTTAGAGACCAAATTTTCAGATGAGGGGTAAGTATTACTCTATTGTGAGGAGCAGTTTTAAAAGTGTGGAATGAAATTGAAAATCCAAAATCAGATTATTTTTTGTTGGAAATTCAGCTTTCAAATTCACCATAGTAATCTTGTGGTCTCTTATTCAGATGACAACAATTAGATGCTAATATGAAAAATCTATGAATATTTTGGCATAATTACAGCTTTGTACAATGCTCCCCTAAAACATTATATTGTACAAGCACAACACATTTACTCCTGATTACCTCTAGTGATGCATTTTAACATAAGTGCATTGTTTTGTCAGTAACTACCGAGCCTATAAATAAAAAAAAATAAAAAATCATCACCATCATTTTTGGCTCTAAAATAGACTTTGAGTGAAATAAGTCTGGCCCTTGATTGGTGCCTAACTAACCAATAGTTTAAGCTAAAGTCCTTAATTCTGCGGTTTCTGTATATTGAGCTTAGAACCATTTGGACCTGCGATGTCACACTTAAAGGTGCAATATAGCTCTTTTCCACTGGCACGGTTCACTTGGGGCCTTGGAGGGGGTTTGTTTGGGGGACGGGCATGGCTCCGGGTCCAGGGGACAGGGCTTTGCTCTGTGACACAGATGTCACCCAAACATAACTCATGTTTTTCAGTAATACCATATTTTCCGGAGTATAAGTTGTACCAGAGTATAAGTCGCACCAGCCAAAAAATGCATAATAATGAAGAAAAAAACATATATTTCACATATAAATCGCATCTGAGTGTAAGTCACACCTCCGGCCAGACTATGAAAAAAAGTGCGACTTATAGTCCTGAAAATACGGTAAAATCTAAATCGTATTCATAATATGTATGGCTGATCTCAGCGTTTCACTAAAAGACTGAGACGAGGCTAAAGCTAGCGTAAACACAAAACTTCTTTGGGTTTACTGTCAGCTTTGTCTACATTTATTTAATTTCTGTGCGCCTCTACGCCGCATTTTAGTGACTCTTCATGTGATGCGTTGGGTTTGGCTCATGTTAGATGCATTATGCACTGGAAATATAATATGTTCGATCTTTATACACAAGTGCAGTGCATTGCTAAACAGGAAACAGCTAATGCATTTGTGCTAGCTTTGTTTTTTGCGGCGCATGTCGGCTCAACATTTAAGTTACCATCACTGCCATCACAGCGGTTTATCACAAAATCAAGTCAGAGTTTGGTGAGAAATTCTTATTTCATGTTTATATCTGCTTGTTTTCACCAGTTCCCTTGTTTCTCCCAGACCCCTCTGGGAGCTAGTACCCTCCAGGGGGTGGTACGGTTCACTTTAGACAGTGGAGACACTTGTGGCCTGTACCGATCTGCTCCAAAGCGAACTGGCAGAAATGGGACTTATGTAACTTTTCTAGTGGGGCAACAGCACTTGTTTGTTTATTGCTCAAAATGTATGGGTACACTATGGGTTTGTTGCTCAAAAAAGTGATTCAAGAATCTTGTATTCATATTGTAAGTGGGGTCACCTCTCTCTGTAAATTTCGCCTAGAGTAACTTCTTATTGCCCTGGAGATAGAAGTTTAATGCTTTACTTTGGAAAATTCCAGGCAAACCATAACATCTCTCCATGGAAACTAACAGGTGGCAAACCTCCAACCAGAAAAGTTACATAGTGCACCTTTAACAACTCCATTATAGCACCAATGCAGATATTTCATTGCATCTGTATATCAGTTATCATCCTTACCTTCTACTTCCCCCTCCCCTCCAAATGGGGGAGCCAGAGCTTGTCCGGTGGAGCCAAACACCCTGTCCGTCCTGCTATGCCTGTCCCAAACCCGCTGCCCCCTGTAGGTGAAGTACTGGATCCTGTGCCGGGGCAGGGCCAGCTCTGTGGTGTAATCGCAGTCAGATGGGTTCGTCTCCCAGTTAAAATCACAGAAGGGACGTTCCAGCACCCCAAGGAAGCGGTCCACGTAACCCACCTAGGAATGTCGAGAATAATCGATTTAAGAGATAACTGTGAAGAATTTAAGACCAAAAATTAAGAAATTGTAACTTATTTCCCAAAAAATGAACCTAAATGAAAGTGGTGTTTTTAAAGTTATTGTCACGTTAAAGCTGCAGTATGTAACTTTTCTAGTGGAGAGTCTATCATCTGCTTGTTGAGATTGCATTGCTTTGCTGGGAATGTCTGTGTAATCCCTCAGTCGTCCAGGTCTGATCCAGGACAAAAAGTTGTAGGAGTGAAGACGTTTCGCTGCTCATCCAAGCCGCTTCTTCAGTTCTGGTCACTCCTAAAACTTTTTGTCCAGTTGACAGATTTAACTTTGGCTTTTACTTTGCTGGAATGTTCCAAAGTATGTCATTAAAGTTATCTACCAAGGTTTTGCAATGTATTTTTGAGCAATAAAAACACGTATAAGTAAATAATGAATAAATGCATGTTAGGTAAGTTTAATACCACACTGTAATACCCCGCAAAGCAATAACATCTCCATAGAGGCGGACACAAAGCTTCATTTCATAATCACATACTTGGTCACATACTAGAGGATTTGTAATCTATTATACAACGTGAATTAAAGTGTTCAAGGTTAATTTTTTTTCAATAATCGTGATGATCGTGAATCTTACAATAACTGTGACAAACCTGAAATCGTGACATTCCTAAACCTACCACAAACTGTGAGGCATCCACAGAGGGGTCCCACAAGATCCTAGAGATGACATCGTCAGCTGTGCGCATTCGAGGCTTTTTGTTGACCTCTGAAAGGAAATAAAGGTAAGTTTCACATTACATCCCGACATTCTTAAGAGCCTATATTTTAAAACTAAGCTAGAGGAAAGGTCAGAGTTCAATGGTGGAATTTGCTGTTATGAGTCAAAGCGCAGATGTTTTGACCTGATTTATGGCTAATAGTTTTGTTATTACTGGGCCTAGCCATCTAATACAGAAACTGGAGCAAAGTTCATCATCTTCTCTTTAAGCATAAATAACCTGGTGAGTCAGTTTACGATTTTAGTACAGTTGCAAAAATTATAGTTCATCATAAGTTGTAATGCAACACAAGTGACAGGACAATAAGACACAAGATTGGTATTGTGAGTTCATGGACAAAATTCAAAGAGGGGGGACAAAGAAATGCCCATAGTTTATAATTGGCCCCTGCCTTCAATGTAAAATTATGACAACCTGCCACCTCTGGATTAACAGTTAAATAGTTTGTGTCTGTACCTTTTTCTTCCTGTTTAACTTTGACTTTCTTCTTCTTGCTTTTTTCTTCATTTTCCTCATCAGTTTTATTTGCAGATGCAGCCTCTGAGTTGCCCATAAGGAGCTCACTAAAGACCCATTAAAAACAAACAGAAGAAGGCGTAATGTTTACATATTTTGTTTTGTGCTGGTTCACATATGTATTACCTGTGAAACAATCGGCACTTGTTTCCAAAGTGGCATTTTCCCATCACAAAATACTGGCACCAAACTTCTTTCTGATGATCTTGAATACCTAAAATACACAGAAATAATGTAGAAAAACAAAGTATTCAAAAGTGAAAAAAGTCTTGGTTTGAACATTTAATAACAAAACTAATCTGCTGATATATTATAACGTCTCCCTAAGCCCTAAAAACCCGACAAATACAGACGTTTATGATTGATGGCTGATAAGACTGTGGTTGCTCAAAAGAAAATCTATATTAAAAATCTTGCATTTTTAAATTAGAAAGTTTTATTTAATAAAATTAACCACACACAGGCCTGTCACGATAATAAATTTTAAAGCAAGATATATTGCTACAGAGACACTGGCCTTACTCCGCCCCCGCCCACTTTTTCCATAAATGCAACTAAACCGTGCCTTCTTTATAGTGGCACTTCCAGTTAAGTGGGAATCTGGGAATTTGGGAAATGTTTCACCGCTAAAATATTATATAAAGTAGGTTGATTTGTGTCAAATGTTCAATGTTTATGTGCAACAACAATTCAACACTGCATCGATTCTCCGGGAGGCTTTAAAACGGCCCCATGCAAAATAATACAAGCTGAATAGCCATGGCAGCGCCCACAGCAACTTCTGTTATAAGGTGAATACTGCGATAAACGATAGTATTGAAAATACTTTATGCCACTGACACAATAACAATAATGCAAGATAATCCCAGTCCCAATCCTTGAAAACAATTTTTAAATGGGCAGTATCATTAAGTGGCCTGAGCTGCAACAAATTAATAGCAGAATGAAGCCATAATTAGCAACAGAAGTTACTTTTTCAACCCTCTACAGCTCAAATCTTATCCTATTACAACAAAAATACTCAAAATCTCTCCACTTTTACAAAAAGATTGTACACTCGATAAATTTTGAGCCCCAAAATGTTATTCTAGCTTCTATATATTGAACGATTAGTTGATACAGTGACAGACCTAGTCACATGGACATTGTGAATTATAGTAGCATTTAAAAACATTTCTTCTATTACTCCTCTTCATAAATACTAGTTTGATCATATATGCTCAAAAATATGAATATCTATTGTCCTACAAAGGGGAAGAGGTCTGTATAATCCCTCAATTGTCCAGATAGGGTCCCTTGCATAAGAAGGTTGAACTCTGTCAACTGAACAAACAAACTGGAAATGTAATGTTGTGAGTGACAGAAGTGTAGCAGATGTTTATTTTGGCTCATCAGACGAGATAACGCTAACCAGGGCTTATCAACTGGTGGTTCAGAACCCAAAAGTGGAACAAATTACTATTTTCAGTGAACTGTGGGGTTATATCAAATATCATACTTTATAAATGTATCGTTTTTATAGTCAGCCTTATGATCAATGCTTAAATCCATAGCTCTGTGAGGAAATACTGTAATTTAATTAAAAACAACAACTTGAAAACAAAAATATGTTGTAAAATAATATTTATGATATTGAAAAAAAAAAATATATATATGGTTATCAGTGGTGGAAGAAGTACTCAATTTTGTTACTTAAGTAAAAGTACAGATACTGGAGCAAAAAAATACTCAAGTAAAAGTAAAATTATAACCTGAAAAAACCTACTTAAGTAAAAAGTATTAGAGTGCCCCATTAAAAAAGTACTTAAAGAGTAAAAAGTATTTGAAGCAGATTTTGAGGTCTCATAAGGCTTCAAATGTAGTGATTTTGACACAGATTTGTCTGAATTTTGTTCAACAGAAACAATTGTCATCAATCGTCAATTCTACCTATTTTTATTTGTATATTTAATTTGCTCAAACTATGAACTTGTTAAAAATAAACCCCTCTGCGTTTTCAGCAGGTCTCGAATATTAATGAAAAATACTTTAACTTTTCAGTCCCGTTCAAAATGTAGTGGAGTAGAAAGTACAGATACCTGCTCTCAAATATAGGTAAATGAAAGTAAAAAGTACCCACTTTAAAATTTAAGTAAAGTACAGATACCTAAAATGTATGCTACAAAACAATACTACTTTTACTTCGTTACCTTCCACCACTGATGGTTTTATGGATGGGAGCATTTGAATGTAGATCCAAAAGCTACTCAATTTGATGACCACTAGTTTAACATCAGATCATTAACACATTATTACTCTTGTTCTGAGGAAACTAACACAGACATATCCTTATCGTTCCTGTCTGATCAAAATACTCTTGATGGTGACTCATTTCCTGACTGCGGGCAGACTCCAACTTTCTTACACAGCCAAAAAAGTTTTGTCAAAACATCTGTATCACATGTCACATAGTTGAAAGCAATTTACGAGAAGTCGTGGGTTACAGTAATTCAAATAAGTTAAGTTATCCATGTCCAAAGCGGGATTCACCTGAACTGTGCTTATCATCTGTGGTGGTCGGGGGCAGAGTTGGGATTTCTTGGCTGAGGGTCATGTCACTCTGGAGGGCGTCATTTCCCGGCTCCTCCGCTGAGCACGAGCTTTCTCCGGTTCCCTGTGAAGCCATGATTCAACTGCAGATACAAAATACCAGACATGGGCAAGACAAGGACATGAAGGTTTCGCTTGAAGTGCGGAAGTAATGCGGGCTAATAAACGCCCAACATAATACAACCGTATATTTGGACAGTTCACGTATCAATCATGAGTTAAACAGACTATCACATATATGTAATAAAAATGATAATTTGATGTTACCTACAAAATATACATTTTAAGAATACAAACCCAGATCTCAGAAGAGACGCTTGTCACGTTGTTGACGTTAAGATTTCAGTCGAATGGATTGTGGGTAATGTAGTCATGTTTTGTCTTTCACCATAAGCTCTTTATTTGGTGCACTAAATTATTTCTGTGTTTGATTAACACTGATCGCATAACAAGATGATACCTTAACTATAGTAAAGTAAAAGCACGTTGCTGTTAAAATGTGCTTTTTCGGACAAAGCCACGCGGCTGCGTCACTTCTGCTGAAGCGCGTGATTGTCACGTGACAGATTGTTGCTACCGAAATCAGCTGCACACAAACACATGAAGTATGGTGTTCAGGACCTAAATGTGAGTTTTAAATTACAGCTATGAGTTTAGGACTAAAAACTTCACCTGTGTTTTGATCGTATAACACAAAGGAATCCTGTAATGTGCGTTTCACCCGTTTACAGTCTGTTATATCAGGACAAAGCCTGTCTGTGATCCACAAGTCACCTCGTTCAAGGTAAGACAGAACTTCTTACTATTACTTAACTTCTATTAAATGCAGTAATTATTTGTACAAAGACTGGTCATTTGTGGACATTTTAAGTGTATCTAAGAGCAGACTAACTTGTTCTTCCTCCATCAGATGAATGCACTGGTGGCTCTGTGTCACTTCTGTGAGCTCCATGGTCCCAGGACGTTGTTCTGCACAGAGGCTCTGCACCCCCCGTCCCCCGCTCCACCCTCTCAGCTCGGGCTGGCACTGGGGGACCGGGATGTGGACCGGGAAGGAGAGGGGTTGACCATGAGGGCAAACTGCTCCGCCACACAGAGGGGAGAGATGTGCGAGGTGGGTACAGCAGGAGTGGGGTGAGAGACCACCAGTTATGGGGAGGTTAAATGTTGTATGTGAGAGTTTTCACTCAGCCTACTGAAAGTGCTGATAATGTGCTAATATTTGATGCAGGGATGTCGATCTCTGCCTGCGTCTCACCCGGGTTTTGTGAGCATCGATGATGAGACTGGGATACGTTTCCTGAGTCACCAGCATCCACGACAGTCTCAGCTGTTCAGTGTGGTCCGACAGGCCTGTGTCCGCAGCCTCAGCTGTGAGGTCAGGCCTGCTCCTCCCTCGCATTTACATGGCATCATGACATGTTAGAAACACGTGTAATTTATTGTTTTATTGTTCAGGTGTGTCCGGGCCGAGAAGGGCCCATTTTCTTTGGGGACGAGCAGCACGGCTTTGTGTTCTCACACACATTCTTCATCAAAGACAGTCTGGCCAGAGGCTTTCAGCGCTGGTATAGCATTGTAATGGTGGCTATGGACAGAATCTACCTCATTAACTCCTGGCCCTTTTTGTTACGACACCTCAGACTCACAATCCAAAGTCTGCAAAGCACAGCTCTCAAGGTCAGTATCACACAGGCTCAGCCATCTTAACTAAACTATGCGTTGTTATTAAATATTTTTTAACTTTCCTATCTGCAGGTGTTTGACAGTGAGCAGGGAGTGTGTCCACAGCGCGCTGCCAGAATAAACAGTGTATTTTCACCAGTTTTTCCTCATCAGAGGAGCGGTAACGCGGCCCGCTCCCTCACCTCCCTCACACAGCACCCAAACCTGTGGGCCAGTCTACACTCCTCCTTCAGCTGGTGAGTCCTGTTATCACACTGTTATCACACTGTTATCACACAGTTATTACACTGTTATCACAGTTATCACTCTGTTATCACACTGTTATCACACTGTTATCACTCTGTTATCACACTGTTATCACTTTGTTATTAACTCTTATCA